>CAUYUJ010019070.1:27500-42500 GCA_963575745.1 Prorocentrum cordatum
GGAGGAGGAGGAGGAGGAGGAGGAGGAGGAGGAGGAGAAGGAGGAGGAGGATAACTCTTGGGAACTTTTTGCATCATTCCTGGGGCCTACTGGGAGCTTCGTGGGTCCTCTTGGAGGTCTCTTGTGCCTTGGGGGCCTCCTCGGGCCGCTTGAGGGCCTTTAGGGGCTTCTTGGGGGCCTCTCTGATTGTCTTTCAGCATTCCTGGCCCGTCTGTCGCCGTCGAAGCTGCCTTGGGATCTTTTCTGAACCGTCTTGGGGCCCTCTTGGGGCGCTCAAGAGTCGTCTGGGGGCCATCTCCGAGGCCTCTTAGGCGCTCTTGGGGCCATCTTGGTGGCTTTGGGGCCGTCTTGGGCCATCGGACATCCGACATGAGCAACAACTAAAATCCTGCAACAACCTACGGTCAATTCATGATTTTGGCAACTTCGGGCCTTCCTGGAGGTCCTCTTGGAGACCTCTTGGGCCGTCTTGGTTGCCTTTGCGGCCGTCTTGGCCGTGTTGGAGCCATCTTGGGCCGTCTTGGTTTCTTATTGGGCGGACTTGGAAGCATCTTGGACCCTCTTAGGCCGTCTTGGAGGCCATCTTGGACCATCTTGGGCAAACTTAAGACCGTCTCGGGTTATCTTGGCCGTCTTGGAGGCTACCTTGGGGCCGTCTTGGGCCAACATACCCAGGCAAGCTTTCCAGATGGCCGGCGGGCTGGACCGAAGCCTCAGTGGGACGCCATGAAGGACAGGCATGGGAGCCTGGAGTAGGGGCCCGGAGGGGGAGGAGGAGGAGGAGGAGGAGGAGGAGGAGGGAGGAGGAGGAGGAGGAGGAGGAGGAGGAGGAGGAGGAGGAGGAGACGGAGGAGGAGGAGGAGGAGGGGGCCGTTATCCAACAATTGGGCAAGCACGACGTGCTAAATTGGAACAGCAGATGGAGAGCGGGAGACCCCAAAAGGCTGGCACGCCGTGCGCACCTGTCTTTATGAAGCGCGCCTCTGTGGCCAAACGTTTGGGTCCAGAGTCCAGAGCTTGGCAACCTATCGGACCACATGTTCCCCGAGCCGCTGTGGAAACCTTTCGGTGAACACGTGGGCGATGAGGAGGAGAATGAGGAGAGGGAGGAAAAAGAGGAGGAGGAAGAGGATGATGATGAGGAGGAGGAGGAGGAGGAGAGGAGGAGGAGGAGGAGGAGGAGGGAGGAGGAGGAGAGGAGGAGGAGGAGGAGGAGGAGGAGGAGGAGGAGGGAGGAGGAGGAGGAGGAGGTGGAGGAGGAGGAGGAGGAGGATGGGGGAGGAGGAAGAAGAGGCGTTGGCGTTGGCGGAGGCGGAGGCGGAGGCGGAGGCAGAGGCGGCGGCGGCGGCGGCGGCGGCGGCGGCGGCGGCGGAGGAGGAGGAGGAGGAGGAGGAGGAGGAGGAGGAGGAGGAGGAGGAGGAGGAGGAGGAGGAGGAGGAGGAGGAGGAAGAGGAGGAGGAGATCTCTTGGGAGCTTCTTGCGTCATTCCTGGGGCCTACTGGGAGCTTCCCGGGGGCATGTTGGAGGCCTCTTGGGCCTTGGGGGCCTCCTCGGGCCGCTTCAGCATTCCTGACCCGTCTGTCGCCGTCGGAAGCCGCCTTGGGGGCTTTTCTGGACCGTCTTGGGGCCCTCTTGGGGCGCTAAGAGCCGTCCTGGAGGCCATCTTGGACGTCTTGGAGGCCTCTTGGGCCGTCTTGGGGCCGTTCGGGGGCCGTCTTGGGACCCTCTTGGACCGTCATGGGACCATTTTGGAGGCCTCTGCGGCGCTCTGAGGGCGATCTTGGGGGCCTCTGGGGCCGTCTTGGGCCATCGGAAGGCCGAAAAGAAGCAAATGCCAAACTCCTTCACACACCGACGGGAAACCACAGATTTTGGCCTCTTCGAGCTTTCCCGGAGGACCTTGGAGGCCTCTGGGGCTGTCTTGGAGGCCTCTTGGAGGCCTCCGGGGCCGTCTTGGGCCATCTTGGAGCCATCTTGGGCTGCCTTGGTGGCTTCTTGGGCGGACGTGCAGACATCTTGGACCCTCTTGGGCCGCCTTGGAGGCCATCTTGGACCATCTTGGACCATCTTGGGCGATCTGGGAGGTGATCTTGGACGCCATCTTGCCCGTCTTGGGATGATAGGACCAGCTTTTCTGCGGATTGTGCCGCTTTGAAAGCGCCTTCCGGGTGGCCGGCGGGCTGTGCCGAAGCTCAAGGGGGAGTCTTAACATATGGCGAATCAATCTCAGTATCTGTATACATACTTCTATCTCGACGTATATATATATATATATACACATCTATATCTCGGAGGTTGGGGGGTGAGTCCGACGTGAAACGGAGACCCCCCCTACGGGGAAATCGATTTCGGTTTCGGGTTCGTGTCGTGCGTGCCGTGCGTGCGTGCGGGCGAGGCGAAGCTGCGTGGGCGGGCGAGAGGAAATCTTCCTGTGGCTGGGCCGCGGCCTGACCAAATGTAAGTCCTCCGTCGGCCGGTGCCCCGCGGTGTCCCGCCGGTGTCCCTCTGGTGTCTCGAAATCCTCCTGTGGCTGGGCCGCGGCCGGACCAACTGTAATTCCTCCGGCGGCCGGTGCCCCGCGGTGTCCCTTTGAGTGAGATCGATAGTGAGATCGATAGTGAGTTCGATAATGAGATCGATAGTGAGATCGATGTGGTGCCCCAAGGTGTCCCGTGGTGTCCCAAAAAGTGAGATCGATAGTGAGATCGATAGTGAGATCGACATTTGTCCCGTGGTGTCCCAAGGTGTACCGTGGTGTCCCGTTGAGTGAGATCGATAGTGAGATCGATAGTGAGATCGACAAGTGTCCCGTGGTGTCCCGTGGTGTCCCGTGGTGTCCCGTTGAGTGAGATCGATAGTGAGATCGAAAGTGAGACCGATAGTGAGATCGAGAGGTGTCCCGTGGTGTCCCGTGGTGTCCCGTGGTGTCCCGTTGAGTGAGATCGATAGTGAGATCGATAGTGAGATCGACAAGTGTCCCGTGGTGTCCCGTGGTGTCCCGTGGTGTCCCGTTGAGTGAGATCGATAGTGAGATCGATTGGGTCAGATGTTGGTTTCTCCCCCTCTCCCCCCCCACAACCTCCTTATCACCCGAAGGGTGGTCGCACAGGTAGATATTTATTTCCCAAGGTTCCCTGAGAGGTCACAAGTTCATCAATGAAGTGCACGGTGGTGAATCGCCTTCTCAAACGCCCGACTACTTTGCCAGAAGCTGTAATTGCAAGAGCGGCGGAAAGGGGGCGAGATCGGCCCGCTCGCTGGGCCTCCAGCCTCGCTGCAGCATCGTATAGGGATGTATATCCGCCGGCCCCCTCCGGGGGCGCGAGGCTGCGAAGGTGCGTGCGGTCTGCTGTCATGCGTTTTGTGTCGTCATTTGTTGTTTGGCCTTTTGTCTCTCCAGTCCTGTTTCCTGCCTGCTGTTAACTGTCTGATGAGGGGCCCCGCCGCGCCACCAAACAGCCAACGGGGGGGGGGATGAAGCTCAAATACAGGCTGCTCCGGGCCACCTTGGGATTCTCATGGTGACGCCACCGCGCGGCCAGAACGGTCCTAGAGGCCTCCTAGATTGCCCGAAGATGCTCCGAAGAGAGCCTCAGGAGGCCAAGGCGCCCCAAGATGGCCCCAAGATGTCCCACGATGGCCCCAAGACGGCCCAAGATGCTCCCAAGACGGCCCCCAAGAGGCATCCAAGAGGCCTCCCAAGAGGGTCCCACGAAGCAAGCATCAACGATTTTCCTTGCGTTTTTGAAGGTTTTTGGCCTTCTCGCATTTTCGGCTTTCCGACGCGCCGAGACGGACTAAGAGGTTCCCAAGGTCGCCCCACGACGGCCTTAGAAGCCCCCATGACGGCCCAAGAGGCCTCCAAGACGGCCCCAAGACGGCCGAAGAGGGCCCCAAGACGGTCCAAGAGGCGCCCCAGACGGCCTAAAAGGGATCTGAGATGGTCCCAAGAGAGGCCCAAGAGTCCACGAACCGAAAACTCCACCTTTCCGCCCTGAGAGGGCCCCAGGAGGCCCCAAGAAGGTCCCAAGAGGCCCGAAGAGGCCCCCAAGAGGGCCCCAAGAGGCCCCAAGGAAACCCCTCCGTAGCCATTTTAGCTCAAGCCATTTGGGCTCAAGGTGATTCGAGGCTGGGCAGTTGGTAGGTTCAAATAACACGCAATGGCAGGTTTCGACGAGCAGGCACTGCTTGATGACGAACGCGCACGACCAGTCACCGTCTCGGGGTCGTCTGATGACGGAGGTCCTCAGGAGCCTTGGCCTGCGAAGTTTCAGCGCATGCAATATAAATTCAGCCAGTTCAAGGTCTCTGCTGTCGGCATATTCTTCTTACAGCGGTGGCTTCCCATATAAGATATCGGCTCGGATGCGTTGGTAACCTTTGGCCCGCACGGCCTCCATAGAGACAGCTCCAATCCCTGGTGGGGCCAGCCTTCTTTATGATATTGCCATTCGTGATCCTTTGGATTTGCATGGCCCCCATCGTCCCCGTTATGGATCGTGACGACCGTTGGTCGCATTGCAGGGGTATTACCATTGCGATCGAATGTCGGCATACTTGTGATATTTTCGCCCCCATGTTCTTCTGCACAAGTTGCGCTCTAGGAGGGATTATACATACTTTTCCTTGTGCCGTTTGCGACCCCCTCCTCTTGGGTATAGCAGCAACGATTGGAGTACTTGTCTACTGCGGGCTATGTTGGGCATCGCCATTCAGGTCGTTATGGTTAGTCTTCGGGCTCCCAGTATGCATGGTCTTGGATCTGGTTTGCCTTGTGCGTGATCCTTGTTGGCAGCCGCGCCAGTCTTGGCTGCTCAAGTCGCTGCGGCTTCGCGTGGTCATCGAGACGCTGGTTGAGTCGCCAGCACAAGCTCTTCTACGGATGCGCATTTGTTAAGTCAGTTGGTTTTTGTTCCGACGACAGCACGCACGTGGATTTCAGCATCATGGGTTTCGGGACCCTGCTCTTCTCTATTGTCACTTCTTTCGCATCGATGACATTGACGGTCCTTGACATCCGCACGATGGCGAAGGAGCAGGATATTGGTTTCTGGCGTGCTTTAGTGGAACAACTTCTAGTTGGCCTCGGCAGGACAGCTCCGCTTTGTCACATCCCCAAGTTGCAGGCCGACGTCGACTACGAGCCAGAGGGCGAACTTGCAGCCGACAATTTCAAGCAGATTGCCTCCTCTGCGTCCAACAGCAAGGCGCTGGAAACCATGCAGTTCTATTGTCAGTGTAACCGTCTCATAGAGGATGTCCCGTCTCAAATTCACCGCTAGTGGTGATTTCGGAAACGACGAGTGGTTCTGGTGCGGGTTCGGCGGATTCACTGTCGGCGATCTCGATCAGCTCGGTTGGGCAGGTGGCAAGATGCGCCTCCTAATTTCACGACAGCATTCGCGCATTGTCTAAGACCTCACACAGAGTACGGAGGCCCGTAGACGACATCCAAGGAGTACGGAGGCCCGTAGACGACATGCACACCCCATCCTCGAGACTCGCTGAGATTGCTCAGCTAGTACTTTGCTACCGTGGGCGTTGCGTCCACGTGGTCTCTCGAAGCCGTGATCGCCATGAGCTTCTCCAGGACCAGGCGCTCGTTGATTTGGCGGATCGCCTGCCAAACACCGCCGCCAGCATCGATTTCAATTTTCACTCCCAGGACGAATTCACGAACGATGGCCTGAACGCTCTTGTGCAAGGTCTGCCGGCCGATGTGAACTTCATTTGTTTGAATTTCACAGGGAACGAGAGTTTACAGACAGTGGGCTAGAAGAGCTTGCGTGGGGCTTGCGGTCGCTCAGGGCGACCCGTGATGTTCATGTGGTCTTGAGCAACAATGGGAATTTCACCGACGATGGGTTGAAGGCTCTTGCGGAGGGCCTACCAGCTGTCTTGATGAGGGGATTGCTTGCGTGTGTGACACGCATCGAGCTCGACTTCGGTGTTAACGACAACTTCACAGGCCCTGGCCTGATGAAGGCTCTTGCGAGCGGTCTTCCTGCCAATGCCACCTCCATCCTGGAGGGGACGTTTTGGAGAGCCGAAGCTCCGGGAGGCCCCCGTTGAGTTAGTCCCCTACTGGAGTGTTTAGGAGAGACTAAAAAAGGAAAGCAAGAAAAAAAGAGGCCCAAAGGAAACCCCCAAGAGACTCAACATGTTGTTCCCGTAGGCCCCAAGGAGACCCCCAAGAGGACCCAAGGAGACCCCGAAAAGGCCCCCAAGAGGCCCCAAGGAGACCCCCGTGCAGTCGCCCGCACCAGTAACAGGGGGGCCGGCGGCAGAGGACGAAATCCTTAAGAGGTACAACATCTCTCTCTCTCTCGCACTCTCTCTCTTTGTCTCTCTCTCTCTCTCTCCCGATATATATATGTGTGTGTATGTGTATATGTATATGTATATGTATACCATATGTGTATGTAGGTATGTTTATTTGTATGTATATGTATATATATATATATATATATATCTGTATATATATATATATATATATGTAAATGTATTTGTATGTGTACATGTATATGTATATGCATATATATATGTATATGTATATGCACATGTATATGTACACTTACATTATGTATATGTATATGTTTATGTGCATGAAGATGCATATATATGTATATGTATACGTATATGTATATGTCTATGTATATGTCTATGTCTATGTATATGTGTTTGCATATGTATATGTTTAGGTACATTTATATATGTATATGTATGTGTATATGTATATACATATACATATGTATATGTATATGTATATGTATATGTATACGTATACGTATATGTATATGTATATGTATATGTATATGTATATGTATATGTATATGTATATGTATATGTACATGCATATGTATATGTATATGTATATATATATATGTATATGTATATGTATATGTATATGTATATGTATATGTATGTGTATATGCATATGTAAATGCATATGTATATGTATATGTTTATGGATATGGAGATGCTTATTTATGTGTATATGTATATGTATACGTCTATGTAAATTATATATAAATGCCGCCCCCCCGACCCTGGGTCCCACATCTCCCCGGAATATGCACTGGGGGCTTCGGTGGAGCTCCCTATGGGGCCACGAAACGTGTGAGGGGTGTGCCAAATTGGGTGTGGGGGGCGCATGCGGGCGGTGGCACTGGGAAGCGTGTGAGGGGTGCGCCAAGTTGTGTGTGGGGGACGCGTGCGGGCGGTGGAGAGGAGGAGGGGGAAGGGGAGGAGAAGAGGAACGCGGGGACCGTCCCTACAAAACGAGGACCCAACACCACAGGATGGTTGGGAAAAACAGCGCCGAACAACGCCGAGGAACTGGAACAAAAATGGAAATCCAAAATTTTTTTGTTCCTCCTTTCCAGATTTTTGGCCCCCAGTCTACTCATGCACAACCGACCACAATTTAGACCCCCCCCTCTCCAGAAAGAACCCAGGAAGCCTTTGAGGGCCCCAAATCGTTGAATACCCAAAGGAAATTAATGATTATTCTTGGGCTTACGCTGCACCGCCGACCCCTTGGGGGTCTCCTGGTAGGTCTCTCGTTTTTTTGTCGGCAGCACTTTTGGGCCTCCTGGGGGCCGTTCGGGGGTCTGTTTTGGGCCTTTTGGGGGCCTCTTGGGGCCTCCTGGGGGTCTCTTGGGGCCGAGGGCTTGAAATTTTTGCGCGGGTCCCCTGTCTGGGCCCCCTCTTGGAGCCGTCTTGGGGGCCTCTGGGGCCGTCTTGGAGGCCTCTTGAGCCGTCTAGGGGCCCTCTTAGGACGTTTGGGGGCCGTCTTGGGGGCCTCTCGGGCCGTCTTGGGACGATCTTGGGGACCTCTCGGGCCGTCTTGGAGCGTCTGGAATCCGAAGACGCGAGACCCCCCAGAACCTTCAAACATGAATGGAAATGCTATGATTTTTGCCTCTTGGGGCCCTCCTGGCAGGCCTCTTGGAGGCCTCTTGGGGCGTATTGGAGGCCCTTTGGGCCATCTGGGGGCCATGTTGGGCGTCTTGGAGCGATCTGTCAGCGATTCGGAGCACTCTTGGACCGTCTTGGGGACCTCTTGGGCCGTCTTGGGGGCCTCTGGGGGCCATCTTGGGGCGGTCTGGAGCCGTGTCGCGTTCGGGCCAGCCCCCCCCCTCCCAAACTGATCAGACCGGGCCCCGGGGGGAGGGGTTCGGTGAGAGAACAGCGCTGTCTTGAAGAATGACCAGACTCCCAGATTGCCGACCTGGGGCCGACCTGGGCCGCTATTTGTTTAGCGCGTAGGCATAAGCCCTGAGTTTAGCCACCTCAGGCCGGCATTTCGCCAGAACGCTGCGCTGGCACGGCGTCCAGTGTGATGCCCTCCGCCAGCGTCTTCGTCCCCCGCTGAGTTTCTGCGCTCGGCACCAGTTTGACTCCCCTCCCTCTCCGAGATCCCATTCCCCTCCTCGCCCTCCTGCTGGCCCAGAGGTTCCCAGAATTGCCGACAGCGATACAGGCAGTAGCTTCAGGTAGAATGCTCTTAATTATGTGATGGGAGGTACCTGCACATTTTGCATCAGCGTTCCGACTAGCGCGCAGTGTTCGGAAGGTCCTGCGGCTTTAGCGTCGTCGGTCTTCGGAAGCACAGTTGTCACAGGGATGACAAATGATCTTCCTCCTTCCCATCATCATTCTACTCCCACACCTTGGTGTTCAGAGGCTTGGCAATGCTTTCCAATAGATTAGCAGTTTAGGCCAGCATATCATGCAACCGCGGTGCCCGACAGTGTTGTTCGTCGGGCGGACGCAGTGCTGCCAGAGCGCAAACGTTGCCTGCCTGAGAGAACGGCGCCGTCTTGTGATCAGACTCCCAGATTGCTGGGAACGGGGAAGGAGGAGGGCCGGAGGGGTGGAAGGAGCGGGAGGGAAGGAGGATGAGGATGAGGATGAGGATGAGGATGATGACGATGATGATGATGATGATGATGATGATGATGATGATGATGATGATGATGATGATGATGATGATGCTGATGATGATGCTGATGAGGATGATGATGATGATGATGATGATGATGATGATGAGGGGGAGGGGGAGGAGGAGGAGGAGGAGGAGGAGGAGGAGGAGGAGGAGGAGGAGGAGGTGAGGTGGGATGTCATTGCTTCGAGGTCCGTTCTCGCAGTGTCCTGCAGACCACCCTTCGTCTGAACTGAACCTGACACGTTGGGAGACCAGGGGGCATCGCGCAGCACGTTCAGTGAGCGAGGTCCGAGGCGATCATGTCTTGGAGGCCGATATATTCCAAAGAGTTTGGACGATGTTATCGAAGACGCCTACGGCGAATCACCGCCGCCCCCCTGCATTTTTGGAAACGCCTATGTGGCCGAGAGTTGGGCTAGAGCTTGGCCAAGCTGTCGGACCATGCGTTTCCCGGGTCGGTTTGGAAAGTTTTCGGGGAACACGTGGGGGATAATGAACATGAAGAGGAAGAGGAAGAGGAAGAGGAAGAGTAGGAGGAGGAGCCTTCTTTGGAGCCTCTTG
This sequence comes from Prorocentrum cordatum, assembly GCA_963575745.1. NCBI lineage: Eukaryota > Dinophyceae > Prorocentrales > Prorocentraceae > Prorocentrum > Prorocentrum cordatum. The sequence goes on from CAUYUJ010019070.1 coordinate 37,012, forward strand.
GGGCACTCTTGGGGCCTGCTGGGAGCTTCCTGGGGGCCTCTTGGAAGCCTCTTTGGGGCCTCCTTGGGCCTGCTGGGGGTCTTTGAGGGCTTCTTGGGGGCTTATTCAGGGCCTCTTTGGCTGTCTTAGGGCGTTCCTGGCCCGTCTGACGTTGTCGGAAGCCGTCTTGGGGGCCTCTCTGGGCCGTCTTGGGGCCCTCTTGGGGCGCTTCAGGGCCGTCTTGGAGATCATCTTTGGCGTCTTGGAGGCCTCTTGTGCCGTCTTGAGGCCCTCTTGGGGGCGTCTTGGGGGGCTCTTGGGCCGTCATGGGGCCATCTTAGAGGCCTTTTGGGCGATCTTGGGGCGATTTTTGGGGCCTCTTGGGCCGTCTTGGGCCGTCAGACGGCCGAAAAGGCACAAATGCCAAAATCCTACACCAAAAGAAATCAATGATTTTGGCCTCTTCGGGCTTCTTGGAGGACCTTTTGGAGAACTCTTGGGCCGTCTTCGAGGCCTCTGAGGGGCCTCTTGGGGCGTCTGGGGCCATATTGAGGCTATCCTAGGCCGTCTTGGGTGCATCTTGGGCCGTCTGAGAGGCATCTTGGGACTATGTTAGCCGTCTTAGAGGCCATTTTGGCCGCCTTGGGGGCATCTCGGAGGTCATCTTGACGTCATCTTAAGCGAACAGCCGACGGGAACCACCTCTTCCTGGTGGCTGGCGGGATTGGCCGAAAGCCCCTAGGGGGAGTTCTTTTGGAAAAAGAGCCAAAACCCAAACTGAAAGGATCTAGCACGCCAGGCACCCCTGTGATGAATCAACAGGGGGCGGCGGATCGAAGACGCCTACGGCGAACCACCGCCGCCCCCTGCCTTTTTGGAAGCGCCTATGTGGCCGACCGTTGAGGCCAGACCTGCCAAGCTATCGGACCATGTGTTCCCCGAATCGGTTTGGAAAGCATTCGGGGAACACGTGGGCATCTTGAAGGTCACCTTGGCCGTCTGGAGGCCATTTTGACCCTTTCGGGCCTTCTTGGAGGACGTCTTGGAGGGCTCTTGGGTCGTCTTGGAGGTCATCTCGAGCGTCTTGGAGGACTCTTGGGCCGTCTTGGGGGCCTCTTGGGGCCGTGTCTTGGGCCTCTTGGGCGATCTTTGGGGGCACTTTGGCCGTCTCGGGCCGTTGGAAGGCAGAAAAAGAGCAAATACCACAACCCTTCAAACACCTAGGGGAAATCAATGTTTTTGGCCTCTTCTGGCCTTCCTGGAGGCCCTCTTGGGGGCCTCTTGGGCCGTCTTGGGCCAGCTTCGAGCCAACTTCGGCCATCTTGGTGGGTTCCTGGCACGTCTGACGCCGTCGGGAGCCGTCTTGGGGGCCTTTCTGGGCCGACTTGGGGCCCTCTTGGGGCGCTTCGGGGCCGTCTTGGAGGTCATCTTGGGCGTCTTGGAGGCCATCTTGGGCGTGTTGGAGTCCTATCGGGCCGTCTTGGGGGCGGGCTTGGGGGCCGTCATGGGGCCATCTTGGAGGCCTCTTGGGCGATCTTGGGGCGATCTTGGGAGCCTCTTGGGCCGTCTTGGGCCGTCGGAAAGCCGAAAAGGCGCAAATGCCAAAATCCTTCACAAACCTAAGGAATATCAATGATTTTGGCCCTTTCGGGCCTTCCTGGAGGACGTCTTTGAGGGCTCTTGGGCCGTCTTGGAGGCCTCTTGCGGGCCTCTTGGGCCGTCGTAGACCATCTTGAGGCCATCTTGGGCCGTCTTGGGTGCATCTTGGGGCCATCTTAGCCGTCTTTGAGACCATCTTGGCTGTCTTGGAGGCATCTTGGAGGCCATCCTGGGACATCTTCGCGGTCTTGGAGGCCATCTTGGGCCAACTTGGGGCAACAAAGGCGACGACGGAGCAATTTTCAGCAATCTCCCGGGAACCCGGCGGGACGCGCCGGAGCCCCGGGGAGTTCTTTTGGAAAAGAACCAAAACCAAAACCGAGAGGGTCTAGCACGCCAGGCACCCCTGCGATGAATCGACAGGGGGCGGCGGATCGAAGACGCCTACGGCGAATCACCGCCGCCCCCTGCCTTTTTGGAAGCGCCTATGTGGCAGAACGTTGAGGCCAGACCTGCCAAGCTATCGGACCATGTGTTCCCCGAATCGGGTTGGAAAGACTTCGGGGAACACGTGGGCATCTTGAAGGTCATCTTGGCCGTCTGGAGGCCATTTTGACCCTTTCGGGCCTTCTTGGAGGACGTCTTGGAGAGCTCTTGGGTCGTCTTGGAGGCCATCTTGAGCGTTTTGGAGGCCTCTTGGGGCCGTCTTGGGGGCCTCTTTGGGGGCACTTTGGCCGTCTCGGGCCGTTGGAAGGCAGAAAAAGAGCAAATACCACAACCCTTCAAACACCTAGGGGAAATCAATGATTTTGGCCTTTTCGGGCCTTCCTGGAGGCCCTCTTGGAGGCCTCTTCGGCCGTCTTGGGCCATCTTAGGGTTATGTTCGGCCGTCTTGGTGGGTTCCTGGCACGTCTGACGCCGTCGGGAGCCGTCTTGGGGGCCTTTCTGGGCCGACTTGGGGCCCTCTTGGGGCGCTTCCGGGCCGTCTTGGAGGCCATCTTGGGCGTGTTGGAGGCCTCTTGGGCCGTCTTGGGGCCCTCTTGGGGCCGTCTTGGAGGCTTCTTGGGCCGTCATGGGGCCATCTTGGAGGCCTCTTGGGCGATCTTGGGGCGACCTTGGGGGCCTCTTGGGCCGTCTTGGGCCGTCGGAAAGCCGAAAAGGCGCAAATACCAAAATCCTTCAGAAACCAAAGGAAAATCAATGATTTTGGCCTCTTCTAGCCTTCCTGGAGGACCTCTTGGAGGCCTCTTGGGCCGTCTTGGAGGCCTCTTGGGAGCCTCTTGGGCCGTTTTGGGCCATCTTGAGGCCACCTTAGGGCGTCTTGGGTGCACCCTGGGCCGTCTTGGAGGCATCTTGGGGCCATCTTAGCCGTCTTGGAGGCCATCTTGGCCCTCTTGGAAGCGTCTTGGAGGCCATCTTGGCCATCTTGGACGCCATCTTGAGCCGTCTTGGAGGATTTTTTGTGCACGTTGGGGTCCCGGGCAACCCTCCCAGGACCCCGGCGGGACGGGCCGAAGCGCCAGGGGGAGTTCTTTTGGAAAAAGAACCAAAACCGAAAGGGTCTAGCACGCCAGGCACCCTTGCGATGAATCGACAGGGGGCGGCGGATCTAGTGGCCTTCGGCCTATCCCGCCACCGTGCCTGGGCTGTGGGTTTGAGGCTTCTTGTATGTGTGTTGGGATCTCGTGGGACGCCTCTCGGGGGCCTCTGGGAGGTAGTTTTGACGCCTCTTGAGGGCCGTTATGGGGCCTCTGGGGGTCTCTTGGGGCCTCTTGGGCGCCTCTTGGGGCCTCTTTGGAGTCTCTTGGGGGTCTCTTGGGGCCTCTTGGGGCCCTCTTGGGGCCTCGTCGCGACGGAAAGCCAAATTTTCGAATTTTGGTCGCCCTCCTGGGCCCTCTTGGGGCCGTCTTGGGGCCCTCTTGGGCCGTCTTGGGCGCCTCTTGGGCGGTCGTCATAGAACTGGCCCATAAGAAATAAAGTCCGGGGTGGAGCTGGTCGGTCCAAGAAGCAACTTTAAGAGTATCAATGAATTCTTTCTATAAGTGCGACAAGTTTTTTTTGCCGGACCTCAGTTTTAACGGACCAATCGTATGGTCAGTTCTATGACCAGTTCTATCCAGTTGTACCAGGTCCGCGCCGTGGGCACAGCGGCGTGTCGAAAGTTCCTTTGAAATTTGGAGGAGCCGTGGACGTGCCAAAACGGCGTCAGCCCCCCCTGCCCCCCTTAGAATCCTAACAAGAAGAGTTTTTCGGGCCTCTGCCATCGGCGGGATAATTACCCCTGGGGGTCCTGGGGCTTAATCATATTATTGTAGTGGCCTCCGGCCATTGCCGCCGATCCGGGGCGCTCCTGATGCGTGTGGGAATGGACGATGACGACGACAACGGACGACCAACCGTCGACTAGCGGGATCATTACTACGACGACTGACGAACAGGTTAACGACGGAGGAGGAGGAGGAGAAGGAGGAGAAGGAGGAAGAGGAGGAGGAGGAGAAGGAAGAGAAGGATGATGATGATGATGATGATGATGATGATGATGATGATGATGATGATGATGATGATGATGATGATGATGATGATGATGATGATGATAGATGAGGAGGAGGAGGAGGAGGAGGAGGAGGAGGAGGAGGAGGAGGAGGAGGAGGAGGAGGAGGAGGAGGAGGAGGAGGGAGGAGGTGCGGCACCTGGGAGGGGGGCTGGCACCCGGGAGTGAGCGCCGGCACGGGGGGGGGGGAATGTCGGCGCGGGGGGGGGTGCCGTCACTGGCACTGGGGGGGGGGCCGGCATTGGGGGCAGGTGCCGGCACCTGGGGGGGGGGGCGGACACCACGGGGAGGGGGACGCCCGCACCGGAGGGGGGCCGGCCGGCAGGGCGGCCAGCCGGCACTGGGGGCAAGCTACTGGCACCCCTGCACTGGAAGGGGGGGTGCCGGCACCGGGGGGGTTGTGCCGGCACCGGGAGGAGGAGGAGCGAGCACCGGGGGGCGGGTGCCGACACCGGGGGGCGGGTTCCGGCACGGGGGCGGGAAGTGTCGGATGCGATGGACAGGGGGGTGCCAGCAACGGGGGAGGGGGGTGCCGGCATCGAGGGGGGGGGCATCGGGGAGGGGGTGCCGAGCACAGGTGCGGGCACCAGGGGGGGTGCCTGCGAGGGGGGGGGGGGGGCAGCACGGGGGGGGGAGCGGCGTCGAGGGGGAGGGTGCCGAGCACTTAATGCGTCGGATGAGATCCCCCCCGGCAGAGCGAAGCTTGAGCGAGCTCAAGCCCACGCTCTCAGAAACTCACACGCCGGATCGGACACGCCGGATCGGCGGATACTTTGGATTCCAGACGGAAATGATCCCATCTACGTTCAAAACAAATATCCCGGCCTCTCCCAGATCCCGGCCGAATGACCCCATTGATTTTTCTCATGCGATATGATTACCCCGGGGTCTCCCTTGCGATCCTCATTCGGCGATTTCGGTTTCCTGTCTTTCAAAGGCAATTTTTGTGACAGCGAAGTAGTCCCACGGTTCCCCCGTGGGCTGTCCCGTTGGTTGTCCCGTCGTGGCCCCTTGGGTTGTCCTGCGGTGGTCCCGTGGGTGCCACGCGGTTGCGCATACGCGCATCGTCGCTTGATTATGTGTCGTGGTGGAAGCATGCGCACCCACCACCGCACGATACAAAACGCGCGCGCATGTAGAGCACGGGAACGCCAAGAAGTCACCGAACACATTTAACGTGGACGGTGCCTGGACAAAAAGTGCCCGCGCCCAGGGCGGCACGACACTGCGGCATGATAACAAACTCAACAGCATGGTGCACTTGCCTCGCACCCATCCCCCCAGCCCAAAGTTGAAGTGCCCACAATTTGGGCCTGCCGCCCAACCCCGCCAACTTTGAGTGGGGGGGAGGGGGTTCTAT
>CAUYUJ010019070.1:47500-90000 GCA_963575745.1 Prorocentrum cordatum
TAGGGGAACGGAGAATGACATAAACATACAAATTCGGAGGTTCGCGCGGATTTCTCGGATCGGCGCTGGAGACCCCTGGCGGCGCCTTCGGCGCCACCCCTGGCGCGCTCCGCGAGCCAACGAGGGGGGTCCAGCGCGGATCCAAGAAATCCGTTCGGACTTCCGGGTTGCTGTGTCTATGTATTTTTGGGTTCCCCATATACAACCCTGGGTATCCGCCAGCCTGGGAGTTCCAGGGCCCGCCGCCCGCCAGGGCCACGAGGTGTACCACCCGGGCCACCCGACAGCGTGCAGGCCCCGCCGGGCGGGCGGGGCGGGCTTGCTCGATCGCGCGACCGCGCGGGTCCCCTTTGGCGGCCGCTGTTCTGGTTCGGTAGCAGATCATGGGAGCCTCGTGCAGTCGAAACCGATGATGAGGATGTGCAGCCTTCCCAAGGGTGCCCTTGCATCCTTGCCCCTTCGGTCCATCCTGAACCACTTTCGACGTAGAAGGGGCTTGCACCCTTACCGCGCATCCTTACACTATCAGGTTTGACCGAATACCCTCGCACCTCCGTCTTCAGAGTACGCTCGCGTCGCCTAGCGCCTGGTAATCGATGAGATAGCGCTGGCTTAGCGTCGACTCAGCATCGATCGGCGCGGGGTCGGACGGCAAGGGGAGGGGATAGGGAAAGAGGGGGGGGTGCGCGATCTGCTGCGTGCAGCTGGTGTCGGCCCCGCCGCTGGGCCCTTCTCCTCGAGGAGTGTCGGGGGAGGGGGGAAGGCCTCTTAGAATCACCCCTGCTTCTTGGAAGGCGCAGGCCATGTCCGTCGATGTAGGGCTGGCGCCTTCTAAGAAGCAGCCTTCTTCCAAGAAGCCCTCGCCCCTCTCCCCAGCCTTCTGTGCACGCCGCCAGTATGAGCGACGCGAGCCCAAGCGGTCTGGAACCCCTGGGATGCGCCAAGAGAATCAGCTGCGCTGCTTCGCTAACCTCTCCTGAGTAAATGAGTTCATGCAGTGTATATTATCACTATGATCTTGAACTCCCAGGGCAGATTGTTGGTATTGTGTTTATCCGTAGGCACCCTCTTGGCCCGAGGTTATCGTGCGTTTCAGGAAAATATTCCTCCGCCACCATCCTGTCGGATATCATTCGATGTGCTTTCGCGCGTCAGTGGTAGCGGAGCGTGACACTCCCAGGAGTGTTGGTCGATCCGCGGCACGATGTCGGGTGAACCGAAGGATGGCAACGGCGAGGGACAACGCAGGGCAGAAGACCTAGCGGGCAGGAAGGAATTGTCGGATGGCACGGTGGACTCAGAGGTGTTCACTGGAGAGCAGAAAATTGAGCTTGAGCAGATGATGAAGCAGCAGCTGGCGCAGACGGAGGCCATGCTGCTGAAGTACCTAGGCAAACACGGCGCGAGCGAGAAGGAAGAGGGTGCTGACCGGCGACCTCGCGATCCGTGGGATTCAGATGACCCGTGGAAGGGTCAAAGTCGGTCGGAGAGCCAGGGCGGAGAAAGAAGATAATGGTCTCAAGAAGAATGGGACGAGTGGAAAAAGGCCAAGGGCGGCAGGTACGAGAGCGACTGGAAGGACCAGAAGTGGGAGAAGGGCGACTACACGGATCCGGAGGCCTTCATGGGCTGGTCAGACTATAGATTGTGGCGTCGCCGAGTGGTCAGGTGGCTCGATCAGACAGACGTACCGCCGAGGAAGAGGTCCGACAAGATCCTGAAGGTATTAGACAGGGACTTGCAGAGAAAATTCGAGGATATCTCAGACGCAGTGTTGCAGTCAGCTGAAGGGCCGATGACGATCATCAAGCGACTCGACATTATGAGCGGACAACGCATGGACGACGAGAAAAGAAGAGCGGGCCGAGAATGCTTGATGGGATATCGACGCAAAGCGGATGAAACCCTCTCAGTATACACGGCAAGGATGGACCAGAACTTCGAGAGGCTGAAGGGCCAGGGGCTCGAATTAGACGACAGCTGGAACATATTATTTCTTGAAGAAGGCATAGGACTGGATGAGAGCGGGATGCAGATGCTGAAGGTCATGAGCCGCGGCTCCAAGGACTACGAGGAAGTGATCGGCGCGGCGAGAGAGATGGACGTGACACGCAACGAGCATCTCGGCGCCCGGACGGGCAAGGCCACGGCGGCGACCTACGCACTACAGGATGATGACGACGACCTCTGCGAGTACAGCGACGTATCTTCCATGACGTCGGAGCAGGAGGCTTTCGTGCTGGAGTCGATCGCCGAGGCCGACGTAGACGAGTACGAGTTACCAGAGGTGCTGGCGACGTTGGAAAAGGACAGAAAGAAGACGTGGAAGGAGAACCTGGACTACAAAAGGCAGCTTCGAGTGGATAGAAAATTCTACCAGACCCCGGGGGGGCCTTCGGGCTCCAGGGCGCCGGCACCGCCGCCGCCGCACCCGGGGAGACGTGACGGACTACATCGGAGTGCGAAAGGGATAGTTCGTGAGCGGAAGAGGAGACTTCCGATCGAGAAACTAATGAAGATCACCAAGTGTCATCGATGCCACAAGAAGGGACACTGGAGCCGAGAATGCCCCGAGAAGGGAGACTCGACGGGGGCCGCAGCGGGAAGCGGGTTCGTGCTGCTCAATGAATCGGAGCCGAGCTACGCGATCCTGGCCTCGGAGAATATCAACTCGATCAACGCGCGCGGGTTGATTCACCAGGTTGTGGACCGCATCAGATCCGAGAAGGTCGAGGCCATGAGCCTGCTGGTCACAGGCTCGGGGGACATCGTGGTGGACACGGCGGCGGGCCAGGCGCTGATCGGGCCGCAGGCACTGCAGAGGCTGGAGAAGCGTCTCGGCGAGCTGGGCTTCCGAGTGGTTCGGGTCAAGAGCAAGCGCCAGTTCGCGAGAGGTGTCGGCGGGAAGACGCCGGTGCAGTCAGGACTCCTGGTCCCCACAGGCATCGAGGGCAAGACAGGCATCATGGAGCTGGACCTGATCGAGCAAGACGTGCCGGCCCTGATGCCGATCAGTATGCAGGAGCAGATGAAGGCAGTGATCGATCTCCCGAAGGCCGAGATGACTCTGAGGGCGCTAGGGGTGACCACCAGCTTGAAGCGGCTGTCGAGTGGTCATCGCACGATCGCGATTGACAAGCTCGGCAGCCCAGAGGGTTTTGAGCTTCCGGAGGCTGTCCGGAAGCGTTTCGGACTGCAGGCGTCTGACTTTCGCCTGAGCTCGAGCGAGAGCTACGTGCTTCCTCCTCCCGCTCGGTCGTCCTCCCTCGTGTCGTCCATGTCGTCTACGGAACAGTCGACTCGGAAACCCAGGGCCGATTGGGCTCGTATCGAGAAAGACCCGGCCTCGCTATCGAAAGTGATCAGCAACGACACCCAGAAGCATCAAGGAGGACCTCCAAGTGCAGGTGAGCACCTCTTTCCCCCCCCCTCTGGTTCTGGAGGCCCTCGAGGCGTTCCGGGAAACTCAGAGGCCTTTCGGCGGATGTCTTGGGAGGCGGTCTCTCCTACTCATTTTTCGTCCCGTCGTCGACGTCGTGATCCGACGCAGGTGGCCATTTCTGGGCCGAGCGGTTTGAGGGGGGCGTTTCGAGGCGCTTTCTCTCACACGGGCTGCAGATGCCATGGTGACGTACTGGAATCGAGCCGAGAAAACGTTTCTGCAGGCGATGACGGGCTCCACCGCGAGCGACAGTGGCGAGCCGCAGTGCGTCAAGTACTTGCTGACCGGAAACGAGTATCCGAACGGGCTGTCGGTGGGAGACAAGTTCTGGGCGTACCTCAGCTCCAGGATCGTGGCCGATCACCAGCACAAGGGGCTGAAGCTGCTGCGCATGTTCCAGAACGGCCACCAGTGGCCAATCAAGACCAAGAAGGCGGACAGGTTCTACACGGAGCGCCAGATGAAGTGCAGTCATTCCTGGGCACGTCTCATCAGTTTCGGCAATTCCCACGGCAGTTGGGAAGTCTGCGGGGACTGCGACATGAGGGTCTCGTACTTCCAGAAGGCGTCCGTCATCTACAAGGGGAAGGGCAAGTCGCCTCAGAGCGGCTCGACGGTGCTGAACGTGAGCGACCTCACCAAGCCCCCCGGGGGCAGAGCATCGGTGAGGAACTCGGTAGAGTGCACGAGGGTCGCTCTCATGACGACGACGAGCGACCGGGGGCCGACCCAGGGCTCGGAGGAGCCGATGAGGGTGAAGAAGCGCTCCGAGGAGATGGTGCAGTATCGGGCTTTGGAGGCGCCCATGGAAGTAGACAGCGCAGGTCCAGCACGCCCTCGCCAGCACGCCCCTCGTGCGTCGCTGATCAGCGAGATCAAGAGCATGAAAGAAGAGATGACCAACCAGAATCACGGCCTGCTCGCCCTGGTGGTGGAGCAGGGAAAAGCCATTCAGCACATCCAGGCGGCGCAGCTCGGCATCCAGGAGAAGCAGGCCATGATGGAGAGGCAGATGGCGATCGAGGACCAGCCGAAGACGCTGCCGCCGCAGGTGCCGGCCCAGGCGGTGTTCCCCGTCGGGTGGGAGACGATCGAGTCGCCTCCGACCGCCGGCAGTGCCGGCAGCGGACCAAGCAGTCCCTGAAGGACGGCAGGTGCTCGTACGGCCTGAGTGAGCTGCCCGAGGCGGAGAGCCTCGATCGGATTCTAAGCAGCGCCGGATGGCGAGCGCACGAGACTTTCTTTTTCCAGGAAGAAGCGCCCCACTATCTTGGGGAGGACGGGAGGATGAACCTGATTAGAAGGCCAGATGGAGTGTGGGCGACGGAGAAGGAGGGGAGCGCTTCTCCAGACGACCAGGCAGAGCGCTTGGTGGCGATGTCCCTGCCTGTTTGGCGGGATCTGTTGCTCTCAGGCGAGTTTAATGACGATTTCGAGGCGATCGCCTCCAGGAGGGAAAAGAAAGCATGTGAGAAGGCCCTGCGCTTCTCGGCAGGACCATCCCACGGTGAAGGACGGCTTCCAAGAGGGGCGCAGCTTCCACCAGAGGGGCAGCTTCCAGGAGGGGTGCAGCTTCCACCAGAGAGACAGCTTCCAGGAGGGGGGCAGCTTCCATCAGACGGACAGCTTCCCCATCCGGAACGAGAAACTCAGGGACCCTTCGAAGACCGACCTCAGGGGGCATCCACCCGCTCCCCGGCTTGCCTAGCGGCTGTCCGCAGTCAGACCCCCAAGTCCGAGAGACTCGATGCCTCCAGGAGACGGCAGTGGGCCGACAGGGCCTTTGTCGAGGTGTATTCTCCTCCTCGGATCGGTCCCGAGGTCCAGAAGCGCAGGATGGGATGTCTCGGGAGTTGGGATTTGGAAACCGGATGGGACTTCAGAGAGGGGGGGGTCAGACTTGCGGCTAGGCAGCGCCTGAGAAAAGAGAAGCCAGCAGTTGCCATGATGGAGCCCCCGTGCCAGACACACAGCGCCATGTTTAGGGTCAGCAAGGGGTCCATGGATTCCGAGTACCGCGAGGCTCTGATCTCGGAGGGCCTCACTCACCTTCATCATGCGGTCGACTTGGCCCTCATCCAGTACCGCGGAGGGCGCTCCTTCGTGCTGGAGCACCCTGACACGGCGTCGTCCTGGGAGGACCCCAGAGTGGTCCGATTGGCGGTGCTTCCGGGCGTCCAGGCGGTTTCGTTCGACATGTGCTGTTTCGGTCTCACGGTGGATCCCGAGGGCAAGTTGTCCAGGAAGCGAACTAGACTGCTGACAAACGACCCCGTAGTGATCGAGATGTTCAAGAAATATCAGTGCTCTGGGGACCACGAGCACTTCGTTCTGGAAGGTCGGGCGGTGACTCGAAAGTCCCAGGTGTACCCCGAGGCCTTCTGCAGGCACATGGCCGAGACCGTCGCCAAGATCGTGTCTTCCATGGCACGCAAGTCAGCCCACCCCGATTCGTTCTGGGGACTAATAGATCAGGTCAACTCTTTCCCAGTAGGAGCGTCGGGAGGAGCGGCCCCACCCGTGAGAGAAGACGATATCGATCTGGACTCTGAAGAACAGGACGCGGACATGGGCTCTGGAGATCTCGACCCGATTCCAGAAGGCGAGGAAGGGGGAGAAGAGGATGAGCCCGACGAGGCTCAACCTCCTCTCACCATCGACGCCCGCGTCAAAGACCTGCTGTATATGGTTCGCGTCAATCTGGGACACCCTCGACTTCCCCTCTTCATTCGTGTTCTGAGGGGGGCTCACGTTCGCCCCGAGGTCCTGGAGTACGTGAAGGCGTCTTTCTCGTGTCCAGACTGCGACGCCCACCCCAAGGCAGAGCAGAGACGAAGGGCGGCTATGCCTCACACGTTTCAATTTAATCGCGTGGTGGGGATAGACGTGTTTTATGTTTCCTTCGAGGGCCGTTCTATTCCTTTTTTGAACGCGGTGTGCCACGGAACGAACTACCAAGTGGTAGCCAGGTGCAACGGATATGGGACCCCAACGGCCCGGAGTGCGTGGGAAGCGTTCGTGGGATCGTGGATCCGATATTTCGGCCCCCCGGAGTTGGTGCTTTCGGACGGCGGAGCCGAGTTTCAGGCCGAGTTCCTCAGGGGGCTGGAGCAACAGGGCGTGTTCCAACATGTGGTGAACGCGGAGGCCCCTTGGGAAAACGGCCGCGCGGAGAGACACGGGGGCTGGGTCAAGGACCTTCTGGACAAGGGATCGGAACAGACCGTCGTCGCCACGGAGAAAGAGCTCGAGATCCTGGCGTACGAGGTAGTGGCCTCGAAGAACAACTACCTTCACCGGGGGGGTTCTCTCCGAATCAACTCGTTTTCGGGCGCAATCCACGTGTTCCACACGAGTTGATGTCTGATGACCCCCTCGGTTTGGTCGGCCAGCAGGATCTCGACGAGACGGCGTGGGACCAAGATACCGCAGCAGCGGACTTCGCCAGAGCAATGAGCATCCGACGTTTTGCTAGGACCCAGTTGTTTCAGAAGGGAAGCCAGGCCCGAGTGAAGGCCGCAGCCAAGGCATCGAGACACCGCGACACCAGATACAGTCCCGGAGACTGGGTTTACGTGTGGCGCAGGGCCCCGAGGGCCCAGCGCAAGACCTACGCGCTGCAACGCGATAGGTGGACCGGCCCCGGGGTCGTGGTCTTCCAACACAACAACAGTGTCTGGGTGTCGATGAGGTCTCGATTATGGAAGTGTGCCAGTGAGCAGCTGAGACCCGCCACCGGGCCCGAGGCCAGGGGGGCGGAGATTCTGCAGGATCCAGCCGTGGCCTCCATGATCCGAGAGGTGCAGTCTGGCGCGCACCAAGGAGGGGTTAACGTCATGAGGGAAGGCCCACCTCCGGCGGAGGCGTGGGAAGAGCCTGTTCCCCCCGCGGACGGGTCTACCTCAGCTCCTCTTCCCTCCATGCTTCCTCCCGAGTCGCCGGGATCCCTCGGCGACGCAGGACGCGATGAAGTTCCTCAGAGAGCGGAAGAAGCTCCAGCAGGCGCCAGAGAGACCGGTGTACCACGTGACGAGGAACCGTTCAGGCCCGAGAGGCAGGTGTCTGTCGGAGAGTCGACTCGGTCGGGGATGCCCCCGTCCGGGCCATCACCTGCTCCCTCCGTGGCTCCCTCCGGGTCGGTTGCTCCGAGTGCTGTCGGTCCGCCTCCTGGTCCCTCCGAAGGCGATATTGAGTTGCAGAGACAGGAGGCCATCCGTAGAGCTCGTCTGTTAGACTTCGGGGAGATGAGAAGGCGTCCACAGGGTGACAGGGACGCGGCCTTCCAACAAATGCGAGAAGAACAGACCCGACGTCATCGGGCTCGTTTAGGTAACCTTCCCCAGCCAGCGGTGGACCCGAGCGGAAGTTCGGATGGGCGAGTAGGTCGCATGATCGCCGACTGGGATAGGCTCGGTTCGGCGGCTCCTTCCGCTTCGGGCCCGGAAAGGAACAGATCCAGGTCTCCGGGTCGAGGCCAGGCGGGTTCCGAAGAGAGGCCCGACGCCATGACGGATGTGGTTCTCATGTCTCTGTCGGAAGAAGAGCTCGGTCAATATTTTCTGTCCCTTTAGGAGGGCATGACCGAGAGGGGATGGAGCGGATTTTGGGTGGAGTTCGGAAACGGAAACGCCGACGTGGAGCTGGTCCCGGGGGAAGGGTCCGAGGCAGGAACGTTGACCTTGGCTGCTTCGCGGGGCTCGGAAGTTTCGAAGAAGCGTCTGAGTCCAGAGGAAGCGGCTGAGTTCGACGAGGCCGACGCCAAGGAATGGAAAGCCATCATGGACACCCAAGCGGTGCGGGTGTTTCCCCCCGAGGAGGGTCGCAGGCTCCGTGAGAGGTATCCGAATCGAGTCGTGTCTAGCCGCATGGTGAGGAGGTGGAAGCCGCAGGAGGGGACTTTCTCGCGACCCAAGGCCAAAAATCGGTGGTGTGTTCGGGGTCACGAAGACGAGGACACCGGAGAGCTCCGAGTGTACTCACCCACTCCTCAGATGGAGAGCCTTATGTTGTTCCTGACGATGTCTCTGGCGCTCGATATGGATATCCAGATCGGAGATCTCAAGAATGCTTTCTGTCAGAGCGATCCCCTGGTTCGTCCCCGTGGGAGAGTCTTCGTGGAGCCATGCGAGGGACTATCCCTCCCCCCGGTTCCTTAATAGAGCTCATCGCCCCTGTGTATGGGCTGGACGACGCCCCACTGGCTCTCCATCGCACCACCGTGTCGTTTTTCGAGTCGAGGGGGTATGTTAAGTCCAAGCTGGAGCCGTGCTGGATGACGAAAAGAGGTCCCCGGGGTCCCGAGTCCATGGTTCTCATTGAGGTGGACGACTGGTGCATGGCCCACCTCCCTTCCGTCCAGGCCGAGGAGCTGAAAAGCTACAGAGAGCGTTTCGACTTTGGCAAGATGGTGAGGCTCGACGCTTCGGGGGTAGATTACATAGGTCGCCGGTTGAGGAGGCTTAATGATAGGATTCTTGTGGATCAGGAAAAATACATCCTGGAGCAGATACACCGTCTTCCCCTCCCTCGTGCCCGTCGATCCAACCACGATGAGCCACTCGTCGGCCGCGAGATCTCGGAATTCCGATCCATGGTGTATCGTCTCAACTGGGTCGGTCGGGAGACGCGAGCGGAGGCGTCGGGAACTGCCTCCTTGCTCGCGAGTAGGGTCACGCATCCTACCGTCGGGGACGCCGTGGTGCTGAATAAGATGGTTGACCACCTTCGTCAGACTGCCAATGTGCCTATCATCGTTTGGCGTTTCAATATTCGTTCTATGCTGTTCGCTACGGCCTCCGACTGCGGCGGAGTCGCGGCGAATAGCGGGGACAAGCCCCAGCAAGCGTGGCAAGTATATGCCGCTGATGCTGCTTTGTCCCGCGGGTCCCGGGCCCGAGTCGCCCCATTGGCATGGCGCTCGTGTCGGGTGAAACGTCAGGTTCCTTCGACGCTCGCTGGAGAGGTTCAGTCACTGAGCGCGGCCCTCGCGGAGGCCGAGTGGCTTCAGATGCTGTTCTACGATGTTCTCCAGGGCAACCTTCTAGACGACTCCTGGAGATCCCACATCGGCCCCTTTGCCTCAGTGCTGCGCAGGAGCTGTACCCTGGACCTGACCCCCGAGGGAAATATCAGCGTGGTGGATGCCAAGGGCATCTTCGATACGTTGGATAAGGAGACCTCTGGCAGTAAGAACGACAGAAGAGCTGCGATCGATCTCGCGGTGTGCAGGGACTCTCTAGGACGCGTTGGGGGAGTAGTTCGATGGGTCCCACATCCCATGATGCCCGTAGACGTGATGACAAAGGCAGACCTCTCCAAGTCAAACGCTGCGCAGCTGCAGCTGCTGCGCTCAGGTCTTTTGCAGATCACCTCCGAGAGCACGGCCTTGGAGAACCGACGGCAGGACCCGTCGTCCAAGGGCCGTTCTCGAGCCGCATCCGTTAGGCAGCTGGAGGCCGAGTCTGCTGGTCCGTCGTCGCTGTTGTCGTCGTCCTCGTCTCTTTCCTTTCTCCCATTTCAGACCCCGTCGGTGGAACCGACCCGGTCAGGCTACACTGTGCGATTTGATGGCAGCAGGCCGACGTCACCTCAGTCTGAGGGTGCCCCTTTTCAGTTTTGATTTAGTGGAGTTTCAAGCTCACTAAAATGGGGCGGACTGAGTAAATGAGTTCATGCAGTGTATATTATCACTATGATCTTGAACTCCCAGGGCAGATTGTTGGTGTTGTGTTTATCCGTAGGCACCCTCTTGGCCCGAGGTTATCGTGCGTTTCAGGAAAATATTCCTCCGCCACCATCCTGTCGGATATCATTCGATGTGCTTTCGCGCGTCACTCCCTTGCCCCCCGCCTCCTCCTCCTCCTCCTCCTTCTTCTCCCCCTCCTCCTCCTCCTCCCCCTTCCCCTGCTCCTCCTCCTCCTCCTCCTCCTCCTCCTCCCCTTTCGTCCGACCCGACGTCGGTGGCCGCTGGCACCTCGGCGCCCTGCCGGGTCCCCGCCTCGCCGCGCAGGCGTCACCACGGACCGGCTCTCCGGGGGACAGCTCCTCCTCCTCCTCCTCCTTCTCCTCCTCCTCCTCCTCCTCCTCCTCCTCCTCCTCCTCCTCTTCCTCTTCCTCCACCCTCCTCCTCTCTCCTCCTCCCTCCTCCCTCCTCCCTCCTCCCTCCTCCCGCGGAGCCACGGAGCTGATGATGCAGCTGCCACGGCGCACAGGGCAGCGGACACTCTTCGGGGCAGATGCGCGAGCGCGGGACGTTCAACACGTCATTCACACCTGGTGTTGGACGGAGGGTCCCATGCTTTCGCGTGTGTTTACGATCTATCGTATACACATCCATATAGATACAGAGACACACATCTCTATATATATATACACATATCTACATAGATATACACATATATGTAGATACAGATGTGCACATCAATGCAGCTCCCATCTTTGACCATTATCGGCCTCGGGGGGCCCATGCCAGTCACTGGGACCCGCAGCTAACGACCCAGCGTGAAACGCGGGGTTCAGGGAAGAAGTCGAGACCTCTGGAGGTCCATGCTGTGAAACAGTCAACGCATCGGCGTGGAGGGGGCCCCTCCGCGCCAGATGTTTTATCAATGTCCGACGTGTCCCCGAGGATCTTGCGGAGAGATGGTTGCTCTCACGCCCCTGGAGGCTGGGAAATACCCCCCCTCCCCGGAAGGAGTGGGGGAGGAGGGAGGCCTGGAGGAGGAAGGCGTCAAGTTTGTAACTGCGGGTGCCCACCGCAGAAGCGCTCTCAGGCCCTCGCGCGAGGATTTCTTGATCCACGACGACATTGGATTTTCGTGGACGGTGGTGGATGCCCGTGGGGCGGGCCGCGGCCCATGCCCGACCTCAGAGAGGAGCGAGGGCGCAGGATCGAGGATTCAGGATCTGGGAGGCCTGCCGTGACTTCCTGATCCGAGGAAACATACGCCGAGGATGCCGCGGGGCGTTGGATATGGATGCTTCCGCGCCCCCAGAGGGCGATGTATCTTTGCAAAACTACAGGTGTATGTATATGCACATCTGCTGGTTTGTGGTTGTGTGAATGTATTCGCACATGTCTATGGATCTGGTCGTGTATATGTGTATGCATGTGCATAGGTGTATGCATAGGCATAAAAAACACGTACATGCACACTTATACACAAACACGTATATGTGTATGTATTTGCATATATATATATATGTGTGTACATACGAATGCATATTCACATGTACACGTATACACATGCGCATGCGTGTGCACATTCAGGTGTAGTTGTCTGCGACTGAATGTGTATATATATATATATATATATATATGTATGTGTACACATATGTGTATTCACACATATATATACATATTATATATGTACGTGTAGTTGGATGTTTATGTGTATTTGATTATCGAATTGCCTTCGGCCCATCCCGCCACCGTGCCTGGGTTGCGGGTCAGAGTTCTCAGGGATGCTTCTTGGGGTCCCTTCGGAGCGCTCTCGGGGGCCTCTGGGGGGCGTTTTGGGGGCCTCTTGGGAGCCTCTTGGGGACCTCTTGGGGGCCGCTTGGGGCCCCCCGGGGGACCCTCAGGGCCGAGAGAGCTCGAAATCTCCACTCGGGTCCCCCATCTGGGCCCCCCCCTGGGGCCGTTGGGGCCGTCTTGGGGCCTTCGTGGGCCCTCTTGGGGCCCTCTTGGGGGCCTCTGGGGCCGTCTTCGGGCGATCTTGGGGGCCTCGTGAGCCGTCTTGGAGCGTCGGGAAGCCGAAAAGGCGAGACCGACGAAATCCTTTAACAACCCAAGGAACAGGCACATCAATGACATTTGTCTCTTAGGGCCCTCTTGGGAGGCCTCTTGGAGGCTTCTGGGGGTGTCTTGGAGGCCTCTTAGACCGTCTTGGAGCCGTCTTGGGCGTCTTGGAGCGATCGTTCGGCGACTCGGAGCACTCTTTGACCATCTTGGGGGTCTTTTGGCCCGTCTTGGAGCCCTCTCGGGCCCCAACAAGTCTTGCGACAAGCCGCGGGGAACCGCGACACACCCCCGACTAGACGCGAGAAGCCCCGGGATATTTGAGAACTTGGGGTCCAGGCTCCTGGAATATCCCTCAGGCGTGAGGATAGAGGCTCAGAGGATGAGGAAAAAGGACCTGAGGACACGCCCAAACCGTGCCCAGAGGCACGGTGGCGGATCTACATATATGTATATGCATATGTATATATATATATATATATATATATATATATATATAGATGCTTATATATAAATATCATACACACATACACGTGTACACATGTATATGATCGTGTGTATATATATGTATATGTACATATGAGTATATGTATGCATGCCTAGAAATACACATATTTTGCATGTGTACATGTATATGTTTTTGTACATATAGATGACTGTATGCATGTAAGTCTGCGTGTATTACGTGTACAGAAACTGTGTATTCACACATGTGTGCATATGTTGTCCCCGTGTGAATTTACATGTATACGCATACACATACTTGCGTATACGTGTACATCTTTGTTGTATATATATATACACACGCATCTACACATATCTACATATATTCACACCCAACGCTCCGCGAGATCCTCGGGTGTACGGTCTCCCACTCGGTGGACAGATCCCCGGCGTTGACCCCCCTTCCCTCCCAAGGGTGAGGGAGAAGAGGGAGGTCGGAGGATCGAGGCGCTTTGGCGCTTTGGCAAACAGGCCTCTCCAGGCATGCTCACGTCGTGGAAAAAGGCGCGACGGTAGGTTTGTGGCCGTTCTCGGGTTCTTGGGGCGCTCGCCAGGTGCCTGGTTACCGTCAAAGTACGGCTCGTAATGAGAAGTCGGCTTTGGGGAGAGGGTCGGGCCGCCTGGGGACCCCGAAAAGCCAGGGCATCGGATGTCTGGGGCCCTTCCTCCCGCCCCCTCCCCCCTCCCCATTGCCTTCCTCCTCGCTTTCCCTCCGTTCCCTCGCCTCTTCCCTCCCTCCCGCCCCCTGGATGTTGGTTTCGGGGGCTTTCCTGGAGGCCTCCTAACGAGTCTGTTCGACTCCAGCTCGAATACGACTCGACTCCAGTTCGACTCCAGCGACTCAAGGTCGACTCCAGTTCGATTTGAAGCGACGGACGTTTGACCCAGCATCGGCGCACGAGTGGAACGAGTGGCTTTGGGAAGGCTTCCCCAGAACGAGCCCTCCCCTCGTCTCGCCTCCCCTCGCGCCCTCGCCCTCATCTGCCTCCTGCCTCCCCTCGTGCCCTCGCCCCCCCTCGTGCCCTCGAGCCCCTCGCTCTCATCTGCCTCTCGCCCCCCCCCCCCCGTGCCCCCGCCCTCCCCCGCCGCCGGTCGCGCGCGCCAGGGCCGCCGTGATGCCGAGGGTCGCGCACCCCGTGCCCGCCTGGAGGGTGCAGCAGGTGCACCAGGCGCCGTGGGGACGGGGTGCTCCACCGGCCTGGAGGGCTTCTCCGAAGGGCTTGGGCGACCCCTCCTCCTCCTCCTCCTCCTCCTCCTCCTCCTCCTCCTCCTCCTCCTCCTCCTCCTCCTCCTCCTCGGGGCGGGCTGCCACGTGAAGTGATGTCGTCTGGTGTGACCGCTCCCTCCCCTCTCTCGCGCGTGTGTGCTTGTGCGTCTCTTTGTGTTCCACTGCCTCTCCTGTCGCTTGCGTCTCTTCCCTCTTTTCCCTGCCCCTGCTGCTGCTTCTCCCCTGTGGGGTGGGCTGCGTTGCGTCCTCGGTTTGTCTCCCGCCCCTGCCTTCCCCTCTTTCCCCTGCCTCTTCGCTGCTGCTGCTCCGCTGTGCTGGTGCTGCTGCTGCTGGGGTTGGGGCCTCGCCAGGTTGGGGGAGCGCGCGCGGGGACGTGCGAGCACCCGCCCCGCCGCTCCCTGCCGCCCCCGCCGCCCGCCCCATCGACGACTTGATCAGCTGTGCCCGTTGCGCCTCTCTGGGAGGAAGGGTGCTCCCCTCTCTTCGTTGTCTAGGCGTTACTTTGGGCCTGGGTTGTGGGTCGAGGTGACTGTGGCCTGGGTCGCAAGCGCCCGTGGCCTGTGGGGCATGGACTCTGTCCTCCCCCGTCGCCGAGTGCGCCCCCCCGCTGCCGAGGACTCTCGAACGGGAGGATCGGTAGCGGGCGGGGCTGTCCCGCCCCTCCCCGCGCGCGAGGTACCACGGTACCTCCCGCGAGTCGCCGAAGTGCCGCATCCAGCTGGGCGTTGGCCTCTCGTTCCCTTTCCTCCCTCTCCTCTCGCTGCTCCTCTGCTGCTGTTGCCCCCCCCTCCTGCACGGGCCTCACCTTTGGCAGGCTTGGCCTGCCGCGGCGTAGCCCTCGCAGATCACGGGCCATGGATGTGGATTATTGGTGAGCGTCCTGCGGTGTGTTTCTCCTCCTCCTCCTCCTCCTCCTCCTCCTCCTCCTCCTCCTCCTCCTCCTTCCTCCTCCTCCTCCTCCTCCTCCTCCTCCTCCTTCTCTTCCTCTCTCCTCCCCCCCACCTCCTCCTCCTCCTTCCTCCTCCTCCTCCTCCTCTTCCTCCTTGTCCTCCTCCTCCTCTTCCTCCTTGTCCTCCTCCTCCTCCTTCTCCCCTCCTCCCTTATCCTCCTCCTCCTCCTCCTCTTCCTCCTCCCCCTCTCTCCCCCCCTCTTCCTCCTCCTCCTCCTCCTCCTCCTCCTCCCCCTCCTCCTCCTCCTCCCCTCCTCTCCTCCCCCCTCCCCTCCTCCTCCTCCTCCTCCTCCTCCTCCTCCTCCTCCTTCTCCCCCTCCCCCTCCTCCTCCTCCTCCTCCTCCTCCCCCTCCCCTCCTCCCCCTCCTCCCCTCCTCCTCCTCTCTCTCCTCCTCCTCCCTCTCCTCCTCCTCCTCTCCTCCTCCTCTTCCTCCTCCTCTCCCCCCCTCCTCTCCTCCTCCTCCTCCTCCTCCTCCTCCTCCTCCTCCTCCTCCTTCTCTTCCTCCTCCTCCTCCTCCTCTCCTCCTCTTCCTCCTCCCCCTCCATCTCCTCCTCTCCCTCCCCCTCCTTCTCCTGCCCCTCCTGCCCCTCCTCCTCCTCCTCCTCCTCCTCCTCCTCGAGTCGCCTGGGGGGCTCCGGGGAAGGCCGTGCACGGCGGCCGCCCCTCGGCACGGCCGCCGCCGGTCCTGCGCGCCCGGGGCGGGGGGGCGTGGGTTATGGCGCGATATGCGCAGCAGCGGTGCCCGCTCCTCGGGGGCAGGATTTTGCGGTGCTTCGGGAGGAGGAGGAGGAGGAGGAGGAGGAGGAAAAGGAGCAGGAGCAGGAGGAGGAGAAGGAGCAGGAACAGGATTTGCGGTCCTTCGGGGCCCATGTTGACAGCCACGACCATGGAGGGACCTCCTGGATCGTCGACAGCAAAGACGCACGACGCCGGAAAAAATGCACGGGGAGTGGACGTCTGAGCGATGGCGAGCCCCCGGTTTTTTTTTGTTTTTCGCCCACGTTCTCCGCGGCGGTGCCCGTGCGGCGTGTCGGGCGGTGCGTCCGCCGGGCCGCCACATCCGTGGGGGGAGCGGCGCTAGGGGTGCACAGGCCACCTGGAAGCCACAGGGTTTGCGGTCTTTCGGGGCGCATCACATTTGGCTATGTTGACAAGAGTTCTTGCCTGGGTGGCAGCACTCGTTACTCATATGGACAAGTGGCAGGAAGTGTTGTCTGGAGGGTTCCACGGGACCAGAGCCTTTGCTCAACATGAGCATGCACCGCTGTTGGGCATCGCGCCCATACTTTCCGTCCCGACTCTGGGCGTGCCAAGCCGTCGCGAGCAGATCAAGGTCGTTACGACACGCGCATTTCACCGCTTTGTCTCTACACTAAGTTGTTTCAATAGTTGTGTGGGTTGTTCTGTGGGTTCGCAATGCGTTCCAGGTCTTTGCGATACAGGCGGCCCAGCCTCACCTCGCCTCGCGTTGCCATACGTTGCCTCTCCAAGCCAGCGGTGCTGCCTCCTCACAAGTGCCCACAGGCCGTCCTTCTCCACTACATGCAGCGCGCCCTTGAAAGGCCACCAGCCTGTTCATGGGCCTGCCGTTCAGGCGAGATTCCCGCTTCGACGATGAACCGCCTTGCGTCCTTCCAGCGCCTGACCAGGGACGCGACAGGGTACGATCATACATGTCAGCAAGGTGTCCAGTGATATCCCCGGTCTTGAGGTGGATGACCCCCGCCCGTGTAATTGATACACGAGTCTACACTTCTGGCCATGGACATCAAGGAGTTATAAAGCCAGAGCGCCAATTTGAAAACATGCTGCCCTCTTTCTGTGCAGCTGCTACGCCATTTGTTTTGTTTTTATTTGCAGCGAGGGCCCATTTTGAAAACGACCTGTGCTTGGCACTCAGGCGAAGGTCTCATTTTGTAGACCACTGTCCGTGCCGCTGAGGCGAGGACCCCATTTCGAGAACAATCCGCAACCCATCCTCGTAGCTGCTGCAACAGTGTAAAATTCATGTGCGCGGCGCTAAGGGGAAACCCCACTTAGACAAAACATCCGCCCTCAATCCTCGCAGCTGACTGTTGCAAGCTTTTAATGCGAATGTGCGCGGCGCTAAGGCGAGCTTGATTAAAAAACACCTGTGCTCCATCCTTGTAGCGTTTGCGATTGTCAGATTTCTGGAACATAAATGATGAGGACGTCTCAGGCGAAGTGCTCGGCCTGCCCTACGGACAAGTTTAGGGGTGCGACAGGGAAGATTTTGTTGCACGGAACAGGTATGGATGATGACGATGATGATGCTGCTGATGAGATGATAATGAAGCTGATGATGCTGATGATGATGGTGGTGGTGATGATGGTGATGCGAACGATGTTGATGATGATGACGATGACGATGAGGATGATATGATGTTCATGCTGAAAACGCGCAAGGTGGATGGCCCTGAATGCACTAAAGGGGGTGTTTGCTCGCACCCCCCCCCGGCCCACCCCCTTCCCCCCCTTCAAAGGGGGGGTGAGATTTTCGCCCCCCCCCCCCCCCTCCTCCCCACCTTGGCGCTGGAAAGGGGGGGGGGACGTTCGACCGCCCCCCCCCCTCTCCCCCTTTGCGCCGAACAGGGGGCTGGGGAGGGGGCCTCTCGGGTAGCGAGTAGAGAATACAGTGTTTTGAGTAGCGATTGGTGAGTAATGGGTTTTTGGTAGTGAGTCGTGCGCAGTGAGTCGTGAGTGGTGAGTTGTGAGTAGTGGGTAGTGGGTAGTGGTAGTAGTGAGTAGCGCGCAGAGATTAGCGAGTTTTGAGTAGTGAGTAGTGGGTAGGGAGTAGTGGAAAGGAAGTAGTAAGGGATAGTGTGAGTAGTGAGTAGCTGGGAGTGAGTAGTGTGTAGTGAGTAGTGCATAGTGAGTAGTAAGCAGAGAGTAGGGATGAGGGAGTAGACAGTAGCGAATAGCGAGGAGTGAGTAGTGAGTAGTGAGTGGTGCGCAGTAAGTAGAGAGTAGTGAGTAGTGAGTGGTGAGTAGCTGGTAACGAGTAGCGAGTAGGGAGTAGCGAGTAGGGAGTGGCGAGTAGTGAGTAGTGAGTAGAGATTAGGGCGTTGTGAGTAGTGAGTAGTGAGGAAGGAGTAGTCAGGAGTCAGTATTGAGTAGTGAGTAGGGAGTAGTGCGTAGCGAGTAGGGAGTAGCGAGTAGTGCGTAGTGAGTAGTGAGTTGTGAGTAGTGAGTAGGGAGTAGTGAGTAGTGAGTAGTGAGTAGTGAGAAGCGAGAAGTGCGTATTGAGTAGTCGGTGGTGGGTAGGGAGCAGTGAGTCGTGAGTAGTAAGTAGTGAATAGTGAGTAGCGACTTGCGACTAGTGACTAGTGAGTAGGAGGTAGGGAGTAGTGAGTAGTGAGTAGCCAGAAGTGCGTAGTGGGTAGTGAAGATGTCCCATTGGGTAGCAAGTAGCGGATAGTGAGTAGTAGTGAGTAGTGGGCAGTGAGTAGTGTTTAAGGAGTAGTGAGTATTGAGTATTGGGTAGTGAGTAGTGAGTTGGGAGTAGTGGCTAGTGAGTAGGGAGTAGGAACTAGTGAGTAGTGGGCGGGGGGAACGTAGTGAGTAGTGAGTAGTGGGTAGTGAATAGTGCGTATTGGGTAGCGATTAGGGCGTAGGGAGTAGCGGGTAGTGACTAATGAGTAGTGAGTACTGTGTAGGTAGTAGCGAGTAACGAGTAGTGGATAGTGAGTAGTGAGTTGTGGGCAGTGAGTAATGAATAATGAAGTGTGGGTAGCCAGTAGTGAGTAGTGGATAGTGGTGAGTGGGTAGTGAGTAGTGTTCTGTGCTTAGCGAGTAGTGGGTAGTGAGTTGTGTTTTAGTGAGTCGTGAGTATTGAGTAGTGGGTAGTGAATTGGGAGTAGTTTGTAGTGAGTAGTGAGTAGAGGGTAGGGAGTAGGGAGTAATGAGTAGTGCGTCTTGGGTAGTGAGTCGTGGGTAGTGAGTAGTGAGTAGTGAGAAGTGAGTAGTGAGTAGCGAGTAGTGAATTGTAGGTAGTGAGTAGTTCGTAATGAGTAGTGAGTGCTGTTTGGGGCTAGTGTTTGGGGTTAGGGTTAGGGTTAGGGGTTAGGGCAAGGGTGAGGATGAGTGTTGGAGGTGGTAGGGGTCGGGTTCCAGAGACCGGGGGCGCCGTGGCGAAAGGGGGGGAGGGGAGGGGGGTCTCGAATTTGGCGGCCAAAGGGGGGCAGGGGGTGTTCGGGGCTGACCCCCCCCCCTTTTGAAAGGGGTGGAGGGGGGGGGGATTCCCCGACGACGGACCGGGAAAGGGGGGGGGGCGGGGGGGGGTTCCCCGACGACGGATCGGGAAAAGTGGGAGGGGGGGAGGGGGGGGGGTTCCCGACGACGGATCGGGGAAGGGGGGGGGTCCCCCCCCCCTTGGGGTCATCCAGCGGCGCGCCCTCGTTCATGCTGGTGATGATGATGGTGGTGATGATGATGATGATGATGATGATGATGATGATGATAATGATGCTGATGAAGATGAGGATGGGGATTACGATTATGATGATGCAGATGATGATGGAGATGATGATGACGATAACGATAATGATGCTGATGAGGATGAGGATGAGGATGATGATTGTGATGCTGATGGGGATGATGGAGCTGATGATGATGATGATGATGATGATGATGATGATGATGACGATGGTGATGATGCTGATGATGCTGCTGATGATGATGATGCTGATGATACTGCTGCTGCTGCTGCTGCTGATGATGATGATGATGATGATGATGATGTTGATTATGATGGTGATGATGCTGATGATGATGCTGATGATGGCGATTGTGATGGTGATGGTGATGGTGATGATGCTGCTGCTGATGATGCTGATGATGATGTTGATGGTGCTACTGCTGATGATGATGATGATGATGACGACGACGACGACGATGACGCTGACGACGATGATGATGCTGCTTCTGCTGCTGATGATGATGATGATGCTGCTTCTGCTGCTGCTGCTGATGATGATGATGATGATGATGATGATGATGATGAGGAGGAGGAGGAGGAGGAGGAGGAGGAGGAGGAGGAGGAGGAGGACGAGGAGGAGGAGGACGATGACGACGACGACGACGACGAGGAGGAGGAGGAGGAGGAGGAGGAGGAGGAGGAGGAGGAGGAGGAGGAGGGGAAGCTACGTCAGTATGATCATGCGGCCACCAGGGACCAGGAACCGGGAAGAGGAGAAGGAGGAGGAGGAGGAGCATGCTGGCGAGGAGCTGGACGAGTGACTGGCAGGCGCCTGGCGACACGGGGGACCTAGGGCCGTTTCCCCCTCCTCATTTCTTGCCCTTCTGCCCATTCTTCCCCCTCCCCTTTCCTCCCCCTTCGCCTCCCCCCTTCCCGTACTCTCACCCTCACCTCGTCGCGTTCCGCCCTCCCATCTTCTCCTTTCCCCCCTCTCGCCGTCTGCCCCTCCTCTTATCTTCTTCTTCTCCCCATCCCATCTCACATCCTCCCCCTCTTCTCACGCCCCGCCCTTTACCCATACGTCCTCTCCCTGTCACCCCAGAGATGTCTGGAGGCCTCCAGACGGTCCAAGAATCCCCCCCAAGTTCCCAACCCCTCGATCCTCGATCCTCCATCCCCCCCTCCTCCTCTTCGCTTTCTCGATCCTTTGTCCTCGGTCTTCGATCCTCGATCCTCCTTGTTCCTCGAGCCTCCCCCTCGATGCTTCCGGCAGGTGCACCCCTGCTACACGGCGGGGGACCCGGGGGCAGGGGCAACAAAAGGATCTCCCCCTTCTCCTCGATCCTCGATCCACGATCCTCGATCTTCTTCCTCCCTCGATCCCTCGATCCTCGAGCCTCCTGCAGGTGCACCCGTGCTACACGGCGGGGGACCTGGGGCAGGGTGAGCACCTGGTGGGCGCCAAGCGCCGCGGCTACGGCGCCCTCCGCCCGTGCCCTCCGCTCGTCGGGCTTCCTTCGCCCATTCGAGGCAGGGGATTCCCTTCAAGGGGGGGAGGAGGAGGAGGAGGAGGAGGAGGAGGAGGAGGAGGAGGAGGAGGAGGAGGAGGAGGAGGAGGAGGAGAGGAGGAGGAGGAGGAGGAGGATGAGGAGAGAAGGAGGAGGGAGGAGGAGGAGGGAGGAGAGGTTGAGGAGGAGGAGGAGGAGGAGGAGGAGGAGGAGGAGGAGGAGGGAGAGGAGGAGGAGGAGGAGGAGGAGGAGGAGGGAGATTAGGAGGAGGATTGAGGAGAGGAGGAGGGAGGGGGGAGGAGGAGGAGGAGGAGGGAGGGAGGAGAGGAGGAGGCTGTATAGGCTGTATAGGAAAATTGAGTATGCTCCCTCGCGCTAAGGCGAGGCGGCACCGCACTTCGGCGACGCCGTCGGCGGGGTCCCGCGCGATGGCCGCATCACGACCCACACCCGCACAGGCGGCCCCGACTTGAAAAGGCACCTGCCCTCGCAGCATCCAGCTGTAAAGCAAGGCAGAGGCAGCCTCCCGCTGCAAACATTGCATTGCCGATCAACTACTGGCTAGTCGGCGCCGCAACCGCCCCGAGGTCCAGCGCTGCCTCGATGTAAGCCGCCTGCTCATGGCCGAGGGTCCCCTCATCCAGCCACTCCTGCACCAGCATCGCCTTAGCGGCCTTCACCTCTTCCGCGAACTGGCTCGCGAGAAGGTTCTTGGAGCCCTTCTGCTTGCGCTGAAACGTCGTGACCTTCGCCTTGCGTTCACCAGCAGTCTGTCCAAGCCACTTTTTGCCAGCATATACTCGGTCGCCTTGAGATAGCACAGGCCAAAATCGACTTGTGCTATTGCAATCGCTCGCGTTTGACGTATAGTAAATCTTCGAACACCGAGTTTTTTCGCATCTTCTGAACCCCAAGTCATGATGTCTCGGCTACTTTTGCAATTTTGTGCTCCGGGGACATCGAGAACGGCCCCTGTCCAAGTTTCTGCGTGCTATCTTGCCCCCTGTGTTGTGCTATGTGCGCGCTGTGCTATCCTCGCCCCTCCCCCCCATGATCCTCCCTGTCGCACCCTGAGGCCAGTTTTTAGGGTGGGTCGGGCGTATCGCCTGAGACTTCCCCACCACCTATGCCTCTGAAGCTTAAAGAGGATCCCTGCGCTCCAGGAGGACCCGCACCGCCGACACCAGAGAACCCCGCGACAGATGGCGAGATGGGGTCGGTGGCTGGGATGTAGGGCGGGTCCGTTCTCTTCTCTTCTCTTCTCCTCCTCCTCCTCCTCCTCCTCCTCCTCCTCCTCCTCCTCCTCCTCCTCCTCACCCTCCTCCGCCTTCTCCCCCCCCGCCTCGCTCTCTCCCTCGCCCCCTCCCCCCCCATCCCCCCGCCCCCCCCCGCACGCGTAGCATAGCACGCGGCTAGCATAGCACAACTCAGGAGAGCCCCCCTCTCTCGCCGCCAGGGCGGCGCTTTTTGGGGCGAGGCTTCTCCGATACATCCCCCTTCTCTCTTTGTTCCCTCTCTTTATCTCCCCCCATCCCTTCGGCCGGCGGGGTCGAGAGGATCCGCGCGAAATGCGCGGAGGATCCGCGCGAAATGCGCGCGAGGCTGAGGCAGGCCGAGGCTGGGGCTGAGGCAGGCTGAGGCAGAGGCTGAGGCAGGCTGAGGCTGAGGCCGAGGCTGAAGGCAGACTGAGGCTGAGGCTGAAGCAGGCTGAGGCTGAGGCTGAGGCAGGCTGAGGCTCGCTCTCTCCGCACGCGGCTCGCATAGCACAACTCAGGAGAGCCCCCCTCTCTCGCCGCCAGGGCGGCGCTTTTTGGGGCGAGGTTTCTCCGATACATCCCCCTTCTCTCTTTGTTCCCTCTCTTTATCTCCCCCCATCCCCTCGGCCGGCGGGGTCGAGAGGATCCGCGCGAAATGCGCGCGAGGCTGAGGCAGGCCGAGGCTGAGGCTGAGGCAGGCTGAGGCTGAGGCTGAGGCAGGCTGAGGCTGAGGCCGAGGCTGAAGGCAGACTGAGGCTGAGGCTGAAGCAGGCTGAGGCTGAGGCTGAGGCAGGCTGAGGCTCGCTCTCTCCGCACGCGGCTCGTATAGCACAACTCAGGAGAGCCCCCCTCTCTCGCCGCCAGGGCGGCGCTTTTTGGGGCGAGGCTTCTCCGATACATCCCCCTTCTCTCTTTGTTCCCTCTCTTTATCTCCCCCCATCCCCTCGGCCGGCGGGGTCGAGAGGATCCGCGCGAAATGCGCGCGAGGCTGAGGCAGGCCGAGGCTGAGGCTGAGGCAGGCTGAGGCTGAGGCTGAGGCAGGCTGAGGCTGAGGCAGGCTGAGGCTGAGGCCGAGGCTGAAGGCAGACTGAGGCTGAGGCTGAAGCAGGCTGAGGCTGAGGCTGAGGCAGGCTGAGGCTCGCTCTCTCCCTCGCCCCCTCCCCCCTCCCCCCCGCACGCGTAGCATAGCACGCGGCTCGCATAGCACAACTCAGGAGAGCCCCCCTCTCTCGCCGCCAGGGCGGCGCTTTTTGGGGCGAGGTTTCTCCGATACATCCCCCTTCTCTCTTTGTTCCCTCTCTTTATCTCCCCCCATCCCCTCGGCCGGCGGGGTCGAGAGGATCCGCGCGAAATGCGCGCGAGGCTGAGGCAGGCCGAGGCTGAGGCTGAGGCTGGCTGAGGCTGAGGCTGAGCAGGCTGAGGCGAGGCTGAAGGCAGACTGAGGCTGAGGCTGAAGCAGGCTGAGGCTGAGGCTGAGGCAGGCTGAGGCTCGCTCTCTCCTCGCCCCCTCCCCCCTCCCCCCTCCCCCCCGCACGCGTAGCATAGCACGCGGCTCGCATAGCACAACTCAGGAGAGCCCCCTTCTCTCGCCGCCAGGGCGGCGCTTTTTGGGGCGAGGTTTCTCCGATACATCCCCCTTCTCTCATTGTTCCCTCTCTTTATCTCCCCCCGTCCCCTCGGCCGGCGGGGTCGAGAGGATCCGCGCGAAATGCGCGCGAGGCTGAGGCAGGCCGAGGCTGAGGCTGAGGCAGGCTGAGGCTGAGGCTGAGGCAGGCTGAGGCTGAGGCAGGCTGAGGCTGAGGCCGAGGCTGAAGGCAGACTGAGGCTGAGGCTGAAGCAGGCTGAGGCTGAGGCTGAGGCAGGCTGAGGCTCGCTCTCTCCCTCGCCCCCTCCCCCCTCCCCCCCGCGCGCGTAGCATAGCACGCGGCTCGCATAGCACAACTCAGGAGAGCCCCCCTCTCTCGCCGCCAGGGCGGCGCTTTTGGGGGCGAGGTTTCTCCGATACATCCCCCTTCTCTCTTTGTTCCCTCTTTTTATCTCCCTCCATCCCCTCGGCGGCGGGGTCGAGAGGATCCGCGCGAAATGCGCGCGAGGCTGAGGCAGGCTGAGGCTGAGGCAGGCTGAGGCTGAGGCTGAGGCAGGCTGAGGCTGAGGCAGGCTGAGGCTGAGGCCGAGGCTGAAGGCAGACTGAGGCTGAGGCTGAAGCAGGCTGAGGCTGAGGCTGAGGCAGGCTGAGGCTCGCTCTCTCCGCACGCGGCTCGCATAGCACAACTCAGGAGAGCCCCCCTCTCTCGCCGCCAGGGCGGCGCTTTTGGGGGCGAGGTTTCTCCGATACATCCCCCTTCTCTCATTGTTCCCTCTCTTTATCTCCCCCCATCCCCTCGGCCGGCGGGGTCGAGAGGATCCGCGCGAAATGCGCGCGAGGCTGAGGCAGGCCGAGGCTGAGGCTGAGGCAGGCTGAGGCTGAGGCTGAGGCAGGCTGAGGCTGAGGCAGGCTGAGGCTGAGGCCGAGGCTGAAGGCAGACTGAGGCTGAGGCTGAAGCAGGCTGAGGCTGAGGCTGAGGCAGGCTGAGGCTCGCTCTCTCCCTCGCCCCCTCCCCCCCCTCCCCCCTCCCCCCCGCGCGCGTAGCATATCACGCGGCTCGCATAGCACAACTCAGGAGAGCCCCCCTCTCTCGCCGCCAGGGCGGCGCTTTTTGGGGCGAGGTTTCTCCGATACATCCCCCTTCTCTCTTTGTTCCCTCTCTTTATCTCCCCCCATCCCCTCGGCCGGCGGGGTCGAGAGGATCCACGCGAAACGCGCCCGACATAGCACAAGTCGGGCTCGGAAAACAACGTTCTCGATCCAAAAGATGGAAATTATTTTTCATATGCCAAACTCGTTTTCACGATTTGTGCTATGTCATTGGTGCCATGCTTGAGCGACCGAGTATACTTTGATACCGCGCTGCCATCAGCAGCCTGTACCGCCGAGCCAGAGCCACCAGCTCCAGCCCCAGGGTCGGTGTCCACTTTCACGGAGACGTGTGCTCCCCGCTCTTGGCATACGAGCCAGAGTCAGCAGCTCCAACCCCGGAGACGGGGCCCACTACCACGGACCCGCCCTCGCCGATTGCGTAGGAGAGGCTCACTCCGTGGCCGCTCCCCTTCTGGTCAAGTCGCCACGTTTAGCGTGCACGACCCTCCTTGAGGGACAAGAAATTACTCGATTACCGTGCACGCCATACCCCGACTCCCCTGGTCAAAACCACCTTGGAAGAATATCAAAGCGTGCGTGCACGCTATACATTGTCCATGTCTCAAGCGGACCTGCACGCTAAACGTTTTCACGTTGGCGATATGCGGCACGATGAACGGACCGTCACGCTGCACGCTGCACGTTATGCGATTACATACTATTCGGCTCACCTCTCCACTCCGTCCCCTACCCCCCCTCCTCCGAGCGACGGGCTCGTATGGCGCCCCTCGGGGGGTGCACTCTGTACGTGTCCTCCACCTCCAGCTTGCCATTCCACTCCGTCCCCTCCTCCGCTCCCCATCCGAATAAAAGTGTGCATGGGGGGAGGGGGAGGCAGAGGAGGAAGAGGAGGAGGGGGAGGACGAGGACGAGGACGAGGACGAGGAGGAGGAGGAGGAGGAGGCGGAGGCGGATGAGGAGGAGGAGGAGGAGGAGGAGGAGGAGGAGGAGGAGGAGGAGGAGGGTGAGGAGGAGGAGGAGGGGGATGGGGAGGAGGAGGGGGGAAGGGAGGAGGAAGAGGAGGAGGAGGAGGAGGAGGAGGAGGGGGAGGCGGTGGGGGATATCAGATTTCCTGCTGTGCGCAAGGCCACCATCCCTTTTACAAAACAGCACAACACAAACTTCGCGGCTGGATCGTGCAAGGCCAGCCATCGATTGCCCATTGGTTTTTGAGAAGAACGGCAGGGGTGCTGGCATATTGCCTGCTTTGCGCAGGCCCACCAGAATCCGTGACGGCTTCGCCGCCGCGATTGGATGGTGCATTGGCTTTCGACAAGGATGGTGGGGGCCGACGTAATTCCCGATGTGTGTTGCCCCCCCCCCCTGCGCAGGTGCACCTGGCATACGCTGCGCGTGCCCGAACGTGGCACACCTGACGCGGCTGGGGTATGCGGCACGCATAGCAGACGTGGAGCACGTGGCGCATCTGGTGCGCCAGGCGTGCCTGGCACGCTTGGGCCCCTGGGGTGCTTAGCGCGCGTGACGCGCCTGGCACGCGTGGCGCACCTCGCCCCAGCGTCGCGCACATGGGGTCTGTCTTGGTTTCCAGTAGCTGTCCACCCACAGACGACCGCTGGACAACCCGCATGATGAGGATGCGCGGCAAGGATGCAGGGGCCTCGGAGGGCCATGCCGACACCTCGCGGGCGGGGCGCGGCCAGCGAAAGCGGCCAAGGATGGGCCGAAGGAGAAGGATGGAGGGGTGACCTTGGGAAGTGGCTCATCCTTACTATGCGGGTTGAGTGTACAGGGCAGGCTTTAATGCATATGATGTTTAAACCATAAGATTGTAATACATGATAAACGTATGAATCAATTTATGCATGAACCCATCGTTGTTTTTAATGTTACCCAGTGCATTTTTAATACATGATCCGCACGCGGAGCATGTATTAAAAACGGCACTGTACCTATTTGTTGGGAGGGAGGGCGGGAGTGAGCGAGAGAGCTCACGGGCGGGGAGGTCGGCGGAGTCATGAGAGTCTCGGGTCTTCCTCCTCCTCCTCCTTCTCCGCCTCCTCCCTCTCCTCATCCTGTCGCTCCTCCTCCTCCTCCTCCGCCTCCTCCTCCTCCTCCCCCTCCTCCTCCTCCTCCTCCTCCTCCTCCTCCAAATGTTCTTGACCCCTCCCCCATGCCCCTCCCCCTGGGTCTGGGCGGAGCGCCCCGCGACCGACTGGAGGGCCTGAGGTGCCCTCCGAGACGGCTCGGAGTGCCTCGAGGCGGCTCTCAGCAGGGCTTCCGAGCAGCCTCGAGACTCTCCGAGGCCGCCCCAAGTGGCCACGGAGCCCTCCGAAGAGGCCGCCATGATGCCAACATCCTCCAGAAACCCAGGGAACAGTAGTGTTGTTGGTTCTCCTGCGCGCTTGCTCCCGATGGCCTTCCGAGGGCGCTGGCCCCCCCCCTGGTGGCGCCACCAGCGCCGCTCCATGGCGCGCTCCGCGCGCAGGGGGGGGGGGCTCAGTGCTGATCCAGGAGATCCGCGCGCACCTGCCAACGTGTACGTTCATGCCGTCTCTTGCTCCTCAGTCGACCCCCCCCTGGGGCCGCCGAGGGCAGAGGCAGCGCAACGATGCACGGTTCGTGCGGTGTCGGAAGCCAGCACCCGCGTCGGTAAGGCGGTAAACGGACTGCCTTCGTCCGAGGGTCCGTCCCACCGGGGGCTTACTGGCATCATCCCTCCTTTCTCCTCGGCCTCCTGCGCCCTTCGCAGTCCTTTTTTTTCTTTCCTCCTTCCACCCCTCCTCAATCCTGTTTTATTTGGAGTGGGTTCTCCTCGTCGCGCCGCCAGTCCTGCCAGTGGGTGGGTGGGCTGGGATTTTTGCCTGAGACTCCCGCACCGTTAATGACCCCGAAGCTCGAAACTGACAGCAGTTGCAAAGTTTTGGGGCTGCGGATTCCGAAAATGCTGTTCTCGCCTTGGCGCCGCCCGCATTCGTTTCCAGCGTTTCAAGCTGTCTCACGGACGGCGATCGTTTTTTATTCATTGTTTTGCCGATCGGCGCGGGCCCTCGCACCCCCCTCTCCCCCCCATACCCTGGAGTAGACCTTGGCTGTTT
Organism: Prorocentrum cordatum; assembly: GCA_963575745.1. Classification (NCBI taxonomy): domain Eukaryota; class Dinophyceae; order Prorocentrales; family Prorocentraceae; genus Prorocentrum; species Prorocentrum cordatum. The sequence continues at coordinate 75,360 of CAUYUJ010019070.1, forward strand.
TGGGCGCCTGTCTCGAGCAGGTGGGGTACCCCCTCATAGGACGCACGGCTCCAAACAGTCGCATCAAGCAGAGGTCCGCCCCCGCCCTCTTCTCGGCGTCACCCCAATATATTAGTACTATGTGTGCGTCGCCCCCCCAGGGGCGACGCGCGTACCGAAACGTCTTGCAGTATACGCGTCGCGGCGGGCGCTTTCGGGCCACGCCGCTCGGGAAACGATGCACTGCAAGATGGGCACACCACATGTTCGGGCCGGACGCGCGCCTCCGAGGACAACATGTGGCACCAGGATGCCTCTGTGCGCCCCCTCCTCGCCCAGCGCCGAGACGCCGCGTGAACACGGCGCCAGCTGCTGCACCCAACGTCGGGATGCCCGCGCGCGAGAGCGTGTCCTCACGGCCCGACGGCGCTCTCGTCCTCTGGTCGCTTTGGTCGGCGGTGGTGCCTCGTGCTGCTGCTCGGCGCCCCCGTCCGGTCTCGGCGCGTTCCGCGCCTGCCTCTCGGCCCGCCCGGCCCCTGCCGACCGTGGCCTGCGCTGGGGGTGCGCGGAGGAGAGGCGCGCGCCGCCCGGCGGGGCTCCCGCGAGGCTCTCGGCGCGCGGAGGGCGCCGGGCTCTCTCCCCCTTCGGCGGTGGCTCCTCGCCCCGGCGCCGCGCACCTGCAGGCTGGTACTCAGCTCGAGTTAAGTTCAGAAAACCGACAGCACCAAACAACCGAGCTCCCGGGACACCTCCTCCCGGGGAGGAGGGGGAGGAGGAGGAGGAGGAGGAGGAGGAGGAGGAGGAGGAGGAGGAGCTAAGATGGCACTAAACAGCCGATCCCGCCGGGATGCTTCTTGGCAGTGATATGTACCCGATCGACCTGAGATTATGCGCGGTCCGGCGCCTCGAGGCAGGCGGCCCGGGGCAGGGCCCTCGCTCCGGGCTTCCCGCCTTGGGGCGCCGGGGAGCTGGCGACGCCAGCCGTCGCCGATCTGGCGCCGCCGCTGTCGCCGATCTGGCGCCGCGTCTGCAGTTGGATTTTCAAGTGTGGTAGGCATGCTGCGAGTTGTCAAAGACATGCGATTTGGCCAGAAGCGGCGCGGGCGTCGCGACACCGCCCTGGCTTGTCGCGCCGCCCTCGGGCGGCCTTCGCGCGAGATCCAGTGGGCGTGGTTAGGCCACCCCAGCCCTCCCAGCCAGACCTTTAACGCTGGCGTCGGAGGCTCGCGCAGCCTCGCCGAGGCATCGGCCAGGTGAACTCTTTTTAGCAATTCGTTCTCTTGCCGATCGGCGCGGGCCCCCGCCCCCCCCCCCCTCTCCCCTCCCCCCCCCCGCTGGAGCAGATCCGCAGATCCGGGCTGCTTTTGGCGCCCGTTTCAGACAGGTGGAGCCTCTTTGCCGTTGGACGCACTGCTGCAAACAGTCGCGCTAAGCAGAGGTTCGGAGCCAGACCCCCCCTCCCCCCCCTTCCGCCCACCGTCGAAACGCCGAATTAAAAAACGCTCACCAGGGGCCGGCAGAGCCTATGTTTGTGCTGCTGGTTCTTCGCCCACTGGTGACACGAAGAGTACCCCCTCCCCAAGAGTCGGGGAAGGAAGAGGTACCGATGCTGCGGCTCCTCCTTCGCTGCCACTGCCGGATTCGCCTCGGAGTCTTGGTCAGAGCGCGGCCCAGGAGAGGTCCGGGAAACAGCGATATCGGTGCCCTCTTGTTGCGCCGAACAGGAGCCGCGGTCAGTGCGTCCAGGGTTGTGGGAGTGGCAGTCCACAGCTGGGCATGGCCCGTCACGGACTCGGCAGGAGTGCGCTCTGCGCTGTCTGCCTGCTGCTTACCAGCGAGTGCGTAGGGAAGTAATGTGGCGACTCGCCTATTGAGCAAGGGGTCCTGGGAGAATGTGGTCATCAGGTTTTCGCCATTTTCGGCCTGTCGGGGTTCTTCCCGGGCCAAGGGGCCGTGTACAGTTGCTCGGGATGCAAGGCTGGTCCTGGAGATCGCCCCAGGTCCAGGGCCCGTTTTCCTCGCGACCCTCTGTCGTCGTGCCAGCGAAACCTGAAGCGGCGTCTTGCCCAGTAATAAAGTTCGGCCCCCAGGAAAAGCTCGGCGAAGCGGCGATGCCCAGTGGCCAGGTTATAGTCGGAAGGTTTATGGGGCAATGGCTGGTGGAGCAGGTGCCTTCGTATGGCTTGATTTGGCGTGGCCCACTGTAAACAAATACCGTCGTGCGACGAGTTTGTTGTTTGGATTTGTCTGACTCGCATGTATGACTTGCTTGGCTTGGGGTCACCCACATTGCATGCCGATCGTTGAAAGTAGGTATTTGTGGATTCCCAGACCCCAATCTACTTCAAGCGGCTCTCTTTTCCAAGAGTCGAGATGCTCTTGCTGTGTTTTGTTATTCTCTGGGAGGGCCTGACCCCAATCTACTTCACCCGCCTTCCTGCTCCATGCTTTTACCCGCTTCCTCAGACCGACGCGTAGATCCGTCGCTTGAGTTGTACGGCCGGTCGTTCGTGTCGTGAAGCGGGGAAGGGATGGATGGGGGGGGGGGGAGCGGGCAGGCAGAAGCGGGACCGTGCGCAGCGGAAGCCTTGCGCCGCCTCTCCAGAGAGGGCGTGCTGCCCAGACCTCCGACGCCGTCCCCTTTTTCTTTGTCAGTGCGCACCCGCTGGTCGTTGAAAGCGGGTACTTTTGGATGCCCCGCTCCCAACCTACGCCTCGGGCTCAGCAGGACCCCAAGCGAAGCTTCGGTGAACTTTGTCATGCCCAAAGTTGCCTATTCTTTTGGGTCGATGCTGGTTTCGCTCGCGGTTGTGCTGGCGGTGTGTGATGCTCTTCCCGATGCCTCGGCGCATGGCGCCTTCCGACTTCAAGAGTCTAGCGGCTTTCAGGAGGGAAAAAAAAACACAGACACAATTGATCGCCGATTCCCCAGAAAGAATGGGAACATATGGGAAGTGGGGGGGAGACAAAAACCCTGAAAATATAGGAAAATATGTGGGATCCTGTTATCTGTGTGTATTTATTTGTGTGTGCCAGGGCCCCTTCATTCAAGAGTCTAGCTGCTTTCCCTCTCCCCTCCTCGGGCGGCGGCCCCGTTTATTTTCAACGCCTCCCTGCCTCGTGTTGCTTGCCCACTCCTTCCGGCCGACGGGTAGCCCTTGGGAGGCCTGGTCTCTCCCGGACTGTTTTCTTTTTTCTCCCGGGCCGCTGCGTGACGCTCCCCAGGATGCCGAAAGTCATGGAATTCTGCGATCCCTCGCGACCCCTGCCCCGATGGGTCCAGGTGCCGCTGAGGTATCCGGCACTCTCACCTCGGCTCACTCGGCTGCAGACATCCTGCAGGTTCTGCCGCCCAGTCTGTTTTGCAACAAGTGGATCCGCAGGGGCAGGGCTCACAGGTGTTTGCCTCGAGATGCCCCCGTTCGGAGTTTTTCAGGACGTTGAGGTCTGAGACCCTGGGCTTTCTGGCCCAGCAGGGTGATTATATACTCCGTTGAGCTCTCGGGAGGACCGAAATGGGGCTGGAATTATGGGAGCAACCGCCGACAGCAGCTTCTGCCAATCTCCAGCGGGCTTCGCTGTCGGTGTCGCCGCAGATGTCGTCCGTTTTGGACGAGTAGATTTAAATCGGGCCTGTCCCTCTACTGGAGGAATATTCAAAAATAGTCAAAAAATAGTCTGGGGACTATTTTTTGACTACTTTTCCTTCTTTGGGGGGTATCTTTTGAGCATTTTTGTTTTTCGCGCATAATCCCCCTGTAGGGGGACACGCCCGACTTAAGAGTAGATCCTGGCGGTGGCGGACAGCACCTGCAGCTGGACATGGTCCCCGCTCTCTCCGTGCCCACCTCGAGTGTGCCAAGCTGGTGCCGACGGGGAGTCCAGGGGTGCCAGTTTTATGCTGCCCCAGGCAAGCGAGTTGGTGACCAGGCGTGGAAGACTCGAAGTATGCCAGAAGTGCGAAATCAGAGAGTTCGAGGACAAGTTGGGCAAACTACGAATCGAACTTGCAACATTTCACACATTCTTTTCAAACCCTGTTCGAATTTTCCACGCTTCCAAATCCAGGACGTTTTCATTTTTCAAACTTCCGAGCATGGGTGTTGTTTCGCAAATTTGTTTGCAAATTCTTCCAACTATTTTTGCAAATTTTTGCGAACTTCCAAATATGGGCTTGGTCTAACTATGGTCAAACTTTCGCATTACTGTTTCGAACCTTTTTTTCAAACTTCAAATCGTTGCGAACTGTTCCATTTTTTCAAACTGTTTTCGAACTTTTGTCAACCTTCCAGGTCCGGGCACATTTTACCAAACGTCAGATCCGTCAAACTCACATTCATACTTCGTCCGCTTCGCGATTTCACGCTCTTCTCATTTCAATTCCAAGTTCATATGAAACCAAGGTTTTCATAGTTTGCCTGCTCCAGGGCGACATAATGCCAGTGGACGCTTGACCCAGAGAGGTGGTCGACCTGTCCACGAGACACCCTCAGCGTCGCCGTGACAGTTTTCTTCGCGCCGCTCCGTTGTTCGTGCCCCGCGAAATCAGTCTATCCAGTGGCCTTCGGCCCATCCCGACTCCGTACGTTGGGTCGTGGGTCGAAGGTCCAGAGGCTTTCGGAGGCTTCGGGTTCAAGGGGAGCCAATTGGAGTGCTTTCGGTGGCGGGCCAATTCATAACGCAGGAGTCTGATGGATCAGCCGCGCATAGTGAACCATTTGTTCGTAACAGCTGTGTTCGAGCTGCTTGTTTGTTGGCGGTGCTGAGTTTTCTCGCTCCTCTTTCCCCCCCCGTTTTGGATCCCCAGACGAGCCCTCTGGAATCCGATCTCGACCGCCCTCGGACCCCACCAGTCATGGAGCCGACGATTTAAATCAAGCAGCCCTCCTCGGCATTGCCACCATCAGAATCGTACGCTGCGTCCGTAGCCATTTGGTCCAGGCCATGTCGGCTCCAGTTTCAACCTCTGTGGCACAGATTGTGTTTTGTGAAAGCAGGCAGTGAGACCACGTATTTATGAATTCGCTCTCTCGATGGTTTCATCTCCACCTGTGCACGGCAGTGCTCTGCAGCACATCTGCCGGCCGTGTGTCGCCGTCGCTCGCCAGCCTCGAGCAGCACGGAGCAACAGGGTCAGACTTGCCGCCCATCTGCCGTCAGGCCTTCTTCGCCGTTGAGAGGGCGCAGCATCGAGAATGCATTCACATGTTCGAGGGCCCTAGAAAAGACTGCATGTCGGAGCCTCCGAGCAATCCAACTAAGAAGTCAAGCTTTTTGCCAGCTTCAATTTCAATACTCAAGAGGATACGTCTCTCCATCGCAGCAGGGTGCGATGTCTTTTCTGTTGGAAATGGGAGTCGATCACATGCAAATTTTGCAATTACAGATAATCGCGCATGGGTGATTAAGGCGATCAAGCGATCGGAAGTCAAATCTTTAGAGAGTTTAGCAGGAATCTCGAGTACCAGTAACATGGCAAGGTCCCCTCACGAGTATCAACAACACTTCAAGCCCACTGCACACGATCATGGCACTTTTCTCGTTCCAGTTTATGCGCTAAACTCGGAACACAGTGTCATTGTGATGCCAAATTTCCGCACAGAGACGGAGCATGTGCTGCTACCATTGTTCCCCGAGGGCACTCGGATCCACAAGTTTGATGTGAAGCCTGTTCAGGTTGCGCAGAGCGCAGAACGGACGGACTTCATTAGTTATTTGTATACCGTTGGCTGGACTCCCAGCACTGATTCCACACTCGTCGGTTCTGGATGTCATGGCCACGAGTGCTGGGAAAGAATGTTGTGCACCTTGGAATTCGATCTCAGTCTTCTTGGTAACGGCTGCATTGATTACTCATTGGTCTTCGAGCTCGCGTTTGCCGAGGGCGAACTGTCATCAGAGGCAGCAGAGAGCCTACCTAAAAACTGCATTGCCTCTGCAATGAAGCCGACGGTCAAAGCCATGTGTGTCCACATCATTGACTACTTGATGGAGTACAGCACAGTTCGGATGCTAGAGAGCTGGTGGAAAGGGGGAAAGTACGATCAGTATGGCAGTGCAGTCCACGATCTATTTGCTTGTGTTGGAGACCTGCATCAACCAGAGTGCGAGCCTTACATGGCACTACTAAATGAAGAGCAGGCTCGAGCACATCTAGAGTCCATTGGCTGGGGCTAAATGCTTCGGAGCCAGGATGCTTGGATTACGAGTTGGCTTCCTTGAGCGCACGTGTGCCACTTGGTTGCCTTCGAGGCCAATTCAGCGCCATGCGTCTCACACGGGCCAGGTCAGGACGGATGCGATCAGGAGTGCACCAATTTTGTGCGCAAGTGTGAATCTGATATCACGTGAAAGTTCTGAGGAATCTGGCTACGGGGGGAGGCGTTGGGGGTGCCCTCTCCATTGCATATGTATTTGATTTATATCTCGGAGTAGGCCAGGGGAGGGCCCAAAACTGCGACCACTGGTTCGCATGGGGGGCCAGGGGGGCCTTGGGCTCCAAGAGGGTTCAGAAGGGGCCCCTGACTCCCCCAGAGGCTCCCAAGCTGGCCCAAGAGGCGCCCGAAGCGCCCCAGGTTGTCTGGAAGGTGGCTGAAGAGCGCACTGAGATGGATTCCGGACGGGCCACGAGTGCTCGAAGACAGCCCAAGACTGATCCTAGACGGCCACAAAGGCATTCAAGACGGTCCGAGAGGTCGCCGAGAAGGCTCCAAGGGCAAAAACCAAGCATTTCCGATGGAAAAACGTATATCTCCTGGATATTTGCTTTTCAGTCCTACCAGCGGCCGCGACGGCCCCAGAGGCTCCCAGAATGAGCCCCAGACGGCCCAAGAGGCCCCCAAGAGGGCCCCCAGACGGCCTGAAGAGAGCTTCAAGCAGCACAAGAGAGCTCCAACACGGCCCAAGAGAGTACCAAGGAACCCCGGGGGGCCACCGGAGGATCCCTACATGGTCGGAGAGGCCCCCCCGAGGACCCCAAGCCGGGCTCAGGTCCCCATGACGGGCGAAGAGGGACCCCTACCAGGACTCCCTTGAGACGGTCCAGGAGGCCGTTGAGAAGGCTCCCAGGTACAAAAAACGAGCACTTCCCATGAAAAAGCGTACATTTCTAGGACATTCGATGCTTTTGTTCAATCGGCGGCCACGTCGGCCCCAACGGCTTCCCAAATCGGCTCTCCAAGACAGCCTCAATTGAGCGTCGAGTAGCACAAGAGAGCTCCGAAACAGCCCGAGAGAGTCCCCAGGGTCCCGAGGGAGCCACCGGAGGATCCCTACATGGTCGGAGAGGGCTCCATGAGGGCCCCAAGACGGCTCAGCTACCCATGACAATGACATGCCAAGAGGGTCTTGGGACAGCCGAAATGGGCTCCGAGACGGGCCACAACAGGCCCAAAAGGACCCCCCCCAGATTGTCCAAGAGGCCGCTGAGAAGAAGGCCCTCCAAAGGCAACATCAAGCATTTCTTATGGAACAACGTACATGATGATTTGGAGGAGGAGGAGGAGGAGGAGGAGGAGGAGGAGGAGGAGGAGGAGGAGCTGGTTGATGATGGTGACGAGAAGGAGAAGAAACATTTGGAACATGAGGAGCGAATGGGAGCTCCCTTCGCCGGCGCCCAGGCGCACCCGTGGAGCCCGTGTCCACTGTGGGCGGGAGGCTCCACACGGCCGTGGGAGCCTGGGGCGAAGAACGAGGGCGATGTGGAGGGGGGATGGTTCAAAAAGGTGGGCTATATATATATATATATATATATTGCCCCCCCCCCACATGATCATACATATTCTCCCCTCCTCATCTGCTCCCCGCTCTCCGTCGCACTTCCTCATCCTCTTATCCTCCTTCATCGGGGTGCTTTGGGGCCTGTCCCGTCAGCTGCTCCTTGCCTTGGGCGGCAAAGACAAAACGACCGAATGATCGACGTAATATTTTCTCTGGCTTGCAAGCTTGCTTTCAGTCACTGCCTTGATGAGCGTGCCATCCATATATATATATATATATATATACGCCGGTCGTTGAAAGTAGGTATCCGGCATTCGGCCAGTGCCGCCGTTCAGGGGTTCTCTGGATGTGACCCTCTCCCGTTTCCCCTTCCCCTTCCTCTCCCCTCCGCTCTTTTCTTCCTCGCTCCCTCCACTCTTTCTCCCCCCTGAAGACGGAACGCCCCGCCCCGCTCTTTTTCCCAGAGCGTAGCTAAAGCCAGAGAGCAGCGGATATGTTGATATTATTTCATGGCCTTCGGCCCATTCCGCCACCGTGCTTGGGTTGTTGATGACAATGAAGCCTCTGAGATGTTCGTGGGGATGTCGTGGGAAGGCTCTCGGGGGCTTTCTGGAAGCAGTTTTGAAGCCTATTGGGCGCCGTTTTGGGCTTCTTGGGGCGTCCTGGGGGTCTCGGGGGCCCTGGGGGGCCTCTTCGGACTTCGAGGGGGTGTCTTGGAGCGGAAGGCAGGCGTTATCATTTCGGGCTTCCCCTCTGGGGCCTCTTTTGGCCTGTCTTGGGGCTTTCTTGGGCCGTCTTAGGCACCTATTGGGCGGCTTCTGGGCCCTCTTGGGGCGTCTTGGGGCGGTGTTCGGGGGTCTCTGGGACCGTCTTGGGAACTGTTTGGAGTGTCTTGGACGTCGTAGGCCGAGAAGTCGGACATGCTAGAAATGTCGGTTTCCCTTGAGAAATTGAACGGTTTTTGCCTCTTGGCGCCCTCTTGGGGGTGCTCTTGGAGGTCTCTTGGGACGTCTTGGGCGCTTTTGCGGCCGACTGGAGGCTATCTTGGACGTCTGGGCCCGATCGGTCAGCGATTGTGTAGGGCCTAGGATGTCCTACACAGGAAGCTGGAGCAGAGCGGAGCACAGGCGGAGCAGGGCCCCCCTCCCCCCCCGTCCCCGGCAGATCCCCCCCGGCCCCCCCCCCCAGCAGAGTTGAAGCTCAGGCTCTAGGCTGTAGCTTCGATTTTTGGATCCGCTGTGGGCAAGAGGCTCCGGACGGCCGTGGGGGCTCAGGCGAAGAGCGCAGATTCAATCTACTTTAGTCGCCTTCCCACTTCAAGAGTCGAGCGGTTGTCCCTCTTCCGTCCTCTTCAGGGCGGGCGGAAGCCCAATCTACTTCCAACGCCTTCCTACTTCATGCTTCTACACACTTCTTCCGACCGACGAGTGCATCACCGCTAACCTTCGCTCGTTATTGCCTTTGTGGGCTTCCTGGGTGGCCGTCGTCGCCACGGCTGGATTCTCGCCAAAATCCATGTCAGAAAGCACCCCGGGAGGGGTCTGAGGAGTGGCGGCATATCTCGTTGTTTCCCCAGGGGCCCCTTGCTTCTTCCCTCCCCCCCTTCGTCCTCCAACCTCCTCCTCCATCTTCGAGGATCAGGGCCATTGGGCGTCTTCGGCCCCTCCCTGGGCCCTGGAGGACTCCGGACGCCTCTCGAGACTCTCGGACAACAGCCTCTCGCTCCCGCCACTCCCCTGCGCTCCCCTGGCCGGGCCCGGCCCGCCCGGTTCTCCCACCAGGCTCTCCCAGGGGCCCACCGAAGGCCCCAGTGGCGACGTCCGGTTGCGTCCGCCCCACCCAGTGCAGCATGCCGTGGCCCCATAGGGAGCCCCACCGAAGGCCCCAGTGGCGACGTCCACATGCGTTCGCCCCACCCGTTGCAGCGTTTCGTGGGCCACGTGGGGACCTGGTAAGGGGTTCAGGGTTGGTTCTGGGCCAGAAATTGTCGGGTGGGGGATCGCAAGATCAGACGTCCCAGGACGGTGGAGGTGTGTTCCTGGTGGGGACCTCGTGGGACATGGTAGGGGGTCAGGGTCGGTTCTGGGACAGGAGTTGATGGGTGGGGGGTTCCTAGAACAGAGCTCCGAGGACGGTGAGGGTGTCCTTATGGTGGGAGCTCGTGTGGACCTGGTAGGGGGTCAGGGTCGGTTCAGGGCCAGGAATTGCTGGGTGGGCGGCTCCAAGAAGGACGGTAGGGGTGTCAACCTTGTGGGGGCCTCGTGGGGACCTGGTAGGGGGTCAGGGTCGGTTCTGGGCCAGGAGTTGTCGGGTAGGGGCTCGCAAGAACAGACGTCCCAGGACGGTGGAGGTTTTTTCCTGGTGGGGGCCTCGCGGGGACTTGGTAGGGGGTCAGGGTCGGTTCAGGGCCAGGAATTGTCGGGTGGGGGTCCCAAGAACAAAGGTCCAAGGACGGTGGGGGTGTCAACCGCGTGTCGGGCCAATCCCAAACGGCTGGTACCAATTACAGCCGACATGGCCACTTCTCAACCGGCCAAACAACTAGCTGATACCAACTACAACCAGCCGTCTTTAGCCGACACCATGGTTATACGTGTACAGCCCGTCAAGAGGATTCAGAAATCAAATGCGCGTCTTAAGAGTAGACTTTCATTCGGAGAGACATCATGCGTACTTTGGTTGGAACTTGCATTCGTTTAATTTCTGACATCTGGGAGCTGTGCTGTGAGGAAACTAAACAGTTGACGTCAGTCTTACTGGGGTTTTTCGGTTGGCGTGTGAGGGCAAGGCTGCTTTCGTGCGACAATTGTGTAAAGCTTCGCGTTACGTGGCTTTCATGTGAGAGCTGCGAGAGTTTTATCAGCGAAGAGTGCAATACTTAAAACGAAGAGGTGATATGCATCAGAAGCCAGGCAGCTCGTACTGATACGCCCATTGTGCACATATGAGCATGTCGAATGCCAAGTGAAACCAGGAGGCAGGCTTCATGTGCGCAAACGGCAAAAACGAGTTGTTACAATCATCGGGCACAACTTGATCAGAATTTCTACGTTTTTGGTATGTAAGTGTAGTAGAAAATTCGCTTATCACAGCCTCCCGCATAATGCTGTAATGCCACATGCGCTCTTCACTTGTAATGTGATGGGAAACGCTTCAGCCACAGCCTTCTGCCAATATAGTAGATCTTCCATGTGCTTTCAGTAAGACTTCGATAGGACAGGGTTGATCGCAGCGTCCCGCTGGATGCTTGTATATGTTATTTGTTTGTTTCAGCATGCACTCAATAGGGGCGTGGGGGCCGAACGACACGGCGGCAGCGGGAAGGGAAGCGGGGTCCGAACGACCCGGCGGCGTCGGAGGACAAGGTGGTTCGTTCGGCCCGCCTCTCCCTCCCTATGGTCTCGGGGGCCTCGAACCCTCTGGGGGACGTGACGCTTCCATTGGAAGCGTCGCCTCCGGGGGTTCGGAAAACCCTTGCTCGCAAGGGAAGGACCGAACGAATCGGCGGCGGCATGGGGTCGGGCCCCCCCGAGCTTCCCAGGGCACGAAAAACGTTTCCATTGAAACCTTCGGGGGCTTGGAGAAACCCGCGCCGCAGGAAGGGGCGCGGGGGCCGAACGATTTGGCGACGGCGGCGGAGGGCAAGGCGACTCGTTCGGCCCGCCTTTCCCTCCCCACGGGTGCTGGGCCCCACCGAGCCCCCGAGGGCGCGAAACGCTTCCATTGGAAACGTCCCCGTTTTGGGGTCGGAGAACCCCGCTATGTTTTCAGGTCAGAGGACTGGCAAACAATGTGAATTGCGTGCTTCTCAGTGTATTCATTGTTTCGACGATCTATGCGCCCTCAGGTAGATTCAACAGAACACCATCACCCATGCGCTATGTACGAACGCATGAGGAATGTACAAGGCTGGTTATTCGTAGTGTTTGCTGGCCTTCGTACCTGAGCATCATCTTGTTTTGCACTCGTTGATGGTTCGAGCCCGCTCGTGCGGCTCCCTTTGGCGGCTTTGTCATTCAGCCTGGTTGCGCTCAGGTAGTAACGTTTTTTTGGTTGAAAATGAAGGTTCCGTGCGGGTTTTTTGGTGACCTCATTCTGTAATGTTTTTTTCCAACCGGATTCTTCGCTGCGGATTTGACATTGACGATTCATTTTTGATCGATGGTTGGAGGGGATTCTTTTGCTAAGGATTGCCAATCGGTGGGCGTACTTCTTATTCATGGTTACCCAGCACGGATTCTTTATTAAGGGTTGCATATGATGTTTCTCTCGCTGAGGGTCTGTGATAACGTATTCATGGTTGATTTTTGGATCCACTAAAACGGATTCCTGTGTAGTGGCTTCTTGATAAATAGGGTTCATCTGTATGGATTAAACACTCCGTATATATGATTACAGGGTACTGATTTTCAAAACTGATTCGTTCGGAACGATAATATAGTAATGGCACCTTCGGTAATATTCCAGTTTTACGGGTTCTCGAATGCAGCTTTTGTTGTTAAGCTGGGTCCTTCTAAACCAAGTTCCTTGTTACCGATGACGCATAAAATACGTTCAGTTTATTATAAGCAAGTTTTTGTATTTCGCCCCCCCCCCCCCCCCCCACCCCCCCCCCCCCCCCCCCCCCCCCCCCCCCCCCCCTCCCCCCCACATATATATATATATATATATATATATATATACATATGTAGATGTTACGCCGCCGGTTTCTTCAGACACCTTATTTCTATTGGAAATTACTATGTGCTGGATTTTTGTTTGGATCAAGCACTACAACATGTATTGCCATGTTATATACATTTTTTGGTTGGGGGTATATTTCCCGTGCATGTCCTATGTCTGTATTTATGTATGTACATTACATGGAAGTCAAATGTTTAAACGGCCGTGGTGGTGGAGGAGGAAGAGGAGGAGGTGGAGGAGGAGGAGGAGGAAAAGGAGGAGGATGAGGAGGAGGAGGAAGCGGAGGGGTGAATCTCTTGGTCGTGCCCCTCCAGGCTGCTCCCGAAACCCGACGCCTCCAGCAAAAGTGCAGCACGCTGACAGGTCACGACTGGGCCCCACCAGACCCCATCCGTCCTGCGGCACACAGTTTCGATCCGGCTTGATATCAGTAAGGGCACGGGAGCACGGAAAGCAGGGGCCAGAGCGCGATGCCCAGGGTCTCCAGGGGGGAGGCTTTTCTGACGCCGCACCCGCGGGAGCTGGGCGAGGCGCGGAGGAGCGGAAGCTTGAGCCGCCCCCTTGCTTCGCGGCCGCGCTCGCCCCGGCCTCCGCCGCCCCGCCCTGACGTCCAGCCACTGCCCTGCCGTTGCTGTCCAGCCGCACCGCGCGTGGCCCTCTTGCCCCCGCCCAGGATCGATGATCCCCGGGCGTGTGTTAGCCCAGGGTGTGTGTGTGTGTGTGTGTGTGTGTGTTCGTTTGCACCACGCTGTGCCTTCGACAGTGTTCGATCGCATTTAGCACTTCCATCTGCTGCCCGCGATCGAGGACCCCCTGCGCCGCCGACTTAACAAGTGTGTGTGTGTGTGTGTGTGTGCGTGTGTGTGTGTGTGTGTGTGTGTGCGCGTGTGTGCGTGTGTGTGTGTGCGTGGTGCAGAGCGTCCCCCTGGCTCTGTCACGGCCGCCTGCCTCTGGGAGCTTCTGGCCTCGGCGGGCCAGCCCCGCAGCCGTGATCAGAGCCTCGGGCCCGCCGTGCGGGCACGCCTACTTTCAGGGGGGGAAAATCACACAGACACAATTAATCGTCGATTCCCCAGAAAATATGGGAAAATGTGGGAAGTGGGGGGGGAAGACGAACATCCAAAAAATACGGAACAATGGGGGGAATCCTGCTATTTGTGTGTGTGTGTTTATTTGTGTGTCTCCTGGGGCCCCTTCATACTTGCATGCCGGCCGCCGCCCCGGCATCATGCGGCAGCCGCGGCAGCATTCCGCCGGCCTGCCCCCCCCCGCGGCGGCGACCCGCTCAGGCCCGACCGCGGCGGACGCGGCTGCTGCGAGCCCGCTCGGCGTGCAGACTGGCTCTCGCGTGCCAACGACCTCTCCTCTCCGGTCGTCGGCGGCGCGTTCTTCAGCGTCGACGGCGTCGCCTGCTTCCGCTCCGGCCGTGGCCCCTTTTGCGCCGGACGGCGGGTCCAGTGACGGATGTGGACGGGCTGGTCATCGGCCACGCCACGCTCTGCGGGACGCACGCTCCGCCCCTGCCAGGTGGCCTTTTGCCCCCGGTCAGATCTACGGTGCCTCTTTGGAGGCATTCCGCGAGCGGCGTGACCAGCGTAACAACCGTGAGGATTGAGTCCGTCTGGCTCCCTTTTTTGCTACCTCCTGGCCCCTTCGGTAGGGCCCTCCACTCGTGCCGCGAGTGGTCTTATTGCCCACTCTTCGGCACCCCGAACCCCACTGCCGGTTGCTACCTCACCCCTGGTCGCGACCGTCGCTTCGGCGTCGGCCCCTGGCGGCCCCCGCTCGCGATCCCAGTTCGGGCGCTCCCCGCTGCCTTTCCGGCAGGCTACACACCTTCGCCTCGACGTGAGGTATCGTAGCTCCCCCGCAGTGGAACCAGGCCATTTGCGAGTAGTCACTTTGCGGGTAGTGGAACGCGCTTGTCTACAGTGGGGGCCCGACCACAAGAAACCTTCCACAAGAAACCCAACCCTGAGACTCCAGGACGTCCATCGATTTTCGGCGTGGGAACGTCACGCCCTCCACGGCAAAACCTCGAAACCCATCCAACCCAGGGCACCCTGGAGGCCAGCAGGGTGTTTCTTGGCATGGGCCCCCGCTCTAGGGGAACCCACTGTCCGCGACGGGGGAATATCCATAATCACCGCCTGGGGATTCGATCTTCGAGGACCTCCACAGGCGGTGGATATGGATATGGATATGGATGTGGATGTGGATGTGGATATGGATATGGATATGGATATGGATATGGATATGG
>CAUYUJ010019070.1:95000-141285 GCA_963575745.1 Prorocentrum cordatum
GGACTTCTTCGATCGGCGCAGGACCTCTCCTCCAGACGAGGAGGATCATGGCGCACGGGGAGGAGGAGGAGGAGGAGGAGGAGGAGGATGAGGAGGAGGAGGAGGAGGGGGAGGAGGAGGACGATGATGATGATGATGATGATGATGATGATGATGATGATGATGATGATGATGATGATGATGATGCTGATGCTGATGATGATGATGCTGATGATGTTGATGATGACAACGATGAAGATGACGACGATGATGCTGCTGATGATGTTGATTATTATGAAGATGATGCTGATGCTGATGCTGATGATATCGATGATTATGCTGATGATGATGATGCTGATGCTGATGCTGATGCTGCTGATGATGATGATGAGGATGAGGATGCTGATGAGGATGATGATGATGATGATGATGATGATGATGATGAGGTGCTGATGCTGATGATAACGATGATGATGCTGATGATGATGATGCTGATGATGATGAGGAAGAGGATGAGGATGATGATGAGGATGATGATGAGGATGATTGATGATGATGATGCTGCTGCTGATGATGATGCTGATGCTCATGATGATGATTATGCTGATGCTGCTGCTGCTGACGATGATGGTGATGGTGGTGATGATGATGATGAGGATGATGATGATGATGATGATGATGATGATGATGATGATGATGATGATGATGATGATGATTGATGATGATGATGATGATGATGATGATGATGATGATGATGATGATGATGAGATGATGATGATGGTGATGTGATGATGGTGATGATGCTGGTGATGACGATGATGATGCTGCGATGATGAATGATGATGAATGATGATGATGATGATGATGATGATGAGATGATGATGATGAGGAGGAGGAGGAGAGGAGAGGAGGAGGGGAGGAGGAGGAGGAGGAGCCTGAGGAGGAGAGGAGCAGGAGAGGAGGAGGAGGAGGAGAGAGGAGGAGAAGAATGAGGAGGAGGGGAGGAGGAGGAAGGAGGAGGAGGAAGGAAAGGAGGAGGAGGAGGAAGGAGGAGGAGGAGGAGGAGGAGGAGGAGGAGGAGGAGAGGAGGAGGAGGGAGGAGGAGGAAGGAGGAGGAGGAGGAGGAGGAGGAGGAGGAGGAGGAGGAGGAGGAGGAGGAGGAGGAGCAGGAGCAGGAGCAGGAGCAGGAGCAGGAGGAGCAGGGAGAGGTGGGAGTCTTTTGCTGGCTGCGCCTCCTGGGCTGCTCTCCGTCGCTCTGAGATCCTGGTTAGAAGCGGACCTTCCGCCCCGGGCTGCACTCCGTCGCCTCGAGATCCTGGTCCGCTTCCGCGGGAGGTCCGAGGGGTTCGACTTCTCGGGAGGCGTGCGCCGTTCTGCCCCTGGAATCAAGTCGGGCATGCCCCTCTACAGGATGAGAATTGAAATGGTAGAAAAACTAGTCGGGTGAGGATTTTTCTGTACCCTTTTGACTATTTTATGACCCTCTCTTACGTTTCTTCCAAAATCTGCCCGTAGGAGAACATGCCCGACCTAGTCCTACAAGGACGGAGCGAGGGGTCGTGATGAGGATGGGGAGGGAGATCGGGGGCCCCCAAGCGGTGTGGTGGCTACACCGTGTGGTGAGTCCGCGGGGATTCGGGATCACCGCACGGTTTCTGGGACCCGGGCCGTCCTCTCCGAGGCTGGTTCGGGTGACCGGGGCCTTCAGGGCCTCGAAAACCGTGCGGTGGTGAGCGGCGTGCTGAGGTCCTTCGGGATTTCGAGGTCACCGCACGGTCTGTCGTCGCACGGTTTTTGGGACTCTCCATAAGAGGAGGGAGGTGGAGGTGGGGGAGAATCGAGGAACCACAACGACATTGGCATGAGCTTTCAAAGGCCTGCGCGGATTTCTCGGATCGGCGCTGCGCGTTGCTGCTGTCGTGGCGGTGGCGTCACCGGGTACCCATCGCGAGCTGCGCTTCTTGCTGGACGTGGCTCAGCGTCACGACTGTCCGTCACAAGAAAGTCCGTCTGTGTCAAAGGTGTGTGAAATCATCTTGAGACTGGCGCGTCACGACCACGATCGAGCGGACGATGCGATGATCGTCTTCAAGTTGGTCCAGGTCGTTGTCGAAGTCGGGGATGTGCACATCTTCGGCATCGACCACCCTCGAACCCGATCAGCACTGAAGCATGAGGACCAGATGGTGGATGCTAAGGCGCAGGGCTCATAGCCTGCGGGAGCGCGCTGCCCTGCCTGGAGGGCCTTGAGCCGCGCACGGAGCGCGGCGATCCTATCTCGGCCATCCTTCTCGCCCCTCGCCCTCCCCTCCCTCGCGGACCCTTGTGGGGGTGCCAGTGGGCCCCTTCGTCGCCTTCCCGGGGCTGCGTCGCGACGGGTTCTGGCCTGCGCGGTTGCCCGTGTTGTGGGCGGCCAGAATGTGGCCGCCTCGAGCTCTGGATGGAAAGGGCGAGGAGGAGTATAGCTGCGAGGAATGAGGAGGATGATGGGATGATGATGCTGCTGATGATGATGATGATGATGATGCTGATGATGATGATGATGCTGATGCTGATGCTGATGCTGATGCTGATGATGATGATGATGGTGATGGTGATGATAATGATGATGCTACTGATGGTGATGATGATGCTGATAAACATGATGCTGATGATGGTGATGGTGATGCTAATGACGATGCTGATCATGGTGATAGTGATGATGATGCTGATGATGATGATGATGATGATGATGCTGACGATGATTATGCTGCCGCTGCTGCTGCTGATGATGCTGATGATGCTGATGATGCTGCTGCTGATGATGATGCTGCCAATGATGCTGATGCTGGTGGTGGTTGTGGTGATGATGATGATAATTCTGATTTTGGTGGTGATGATGATAATGCTGATTCTGGTGGTAATGATGATGCTGATGCTGATGATGGTGATGGTGATGTTGATGGTGGTGATGGCGATGGTGATGAGGATGTGATTTTGGTGGTGGTGGTGATGATGATGCTGCTGATGGTGGTTATGATGATGACGCTGCCGCTGCTGCTGCTGCTGACGCTGCTGCTGACGACGACGATGATGATGGTGGTGATGCTGGTGCTGATGCTGCTTCTCCTGATTACGATAACGATAGCGATTTCGAAGGCGACAGAGATGCTTCTGCTGCTGATGGTAGTGGTGATGGTGCTGACAAAGATGATGATGATGAGTATTCGTAGTATTGTGATTTTAAGGTTACTAGTATTAGCATGAATCTGAGTATGCTGACGGCGATGATGAAGTTGTTGGTGACGATAATGATGATGATGCTGCTGCTGATGCTGATGGTTACTGCGATTGCGATGGCGATGGCGATGGTGATGGTGATGCTGATGCTGATGATGATGCTGATGATGACTATGCTGCTGCTGATGACGATGATGGTGACGATGATGATGATGATGCTTATGGTGACGACGATGATGATGATGATGATGATGATGATGATGATGATGATGATGATCATGATGATGATGATCATGATGATGATGATGATGATGATGATGATGATGATGATGATGATGATGATGATGATGATGATGATGATTATGCTTGTGTTTACTATCACGATGATGACGGTGGTGACGATGATTCTGATGCTGCTGCTGATGATGGTGATTGTGATGACGATGATGATGATGAGGATCATGCTGATGCTGATGATGATGGTGGGGGTGGTGATGATACTGAGGATGGTGATGATGATGCTGCGATTGCTGCTGATGATGCTGATTCTGATGCTGCTGATGATGACGACGATGATGTCAAGGATAATGCTGCTGCTGCTGATGATGAGGATGCTGATGCTGATGCTGATGCTGATGCTGATCATGATGATGCTGATGCTGATGCTGATGCTGCTGCTGCTGATGATGATGATGACGATGATGATGATGATGATGATGATGATGATGATGATGATGATGATGATGATGATGATGATGATGCTGATGCTGATGCTGATGCTGATGCTGATGCTGATGCTGCTGATGCTGCTGATGATGGTGATGATGAGGATGCTGATGATGATGAGGCGGATGATGATGGTTGATGCTGACGATGACGACGATGACGACGATGACGATTATGACGATGATAGTTGATCATGAGGGCGGTGATGATTGTGATGGTGGCGATAGAAATTTGGCGTTGACAACGAAACACCAATTTGCTGATATCCTTGATATCGATAGGGGATCATTGGAAGCCACTCCTCCCTCCTCCTCCGCCTGCTCCTCCTCCTGCTCCTCCTCTGCTCCTCCTGCTGCGCTGCTCTTCCCCCTCCTCCTCCTCCTCCTCCTCCTCTTCCTCCTCCTCCTCCTTCTCTCCTCCTCCTCCCCCTCCTCCTCCTCCTCCTCCCCTCCTCCTCCTCCTCCTCCTCCTCCTCCTCCTCTCCTCCTCCTCCTTCCTCCTCCCCCTCCCCCTCCCCCTGCCCCCCCCCATCCTGCCTCCCAGGTCCCCTCCCCACCCCCCCGAGGAGGGGGAGGCGGAGGAGGGCCCCGCCGGCGCCGCAGGCTGGCAAGGCGCACCCAGGGTTCGCCTGGTCGCTCGTGCAGGGCTCCCCGCCCGGCTGCCAGAAGGCGGAGCCTGGTCGCCGCCGTCGACGGCGGCGTCCTGGCTCCAGGGATTTGTTTTTGGCATATTCTGCAGGGTCTCGTCGCCTCGTCGCCGCCGCCGACGACGACGGCGTCCTGGTTTCGGGAGTTCGGGAGCACCTCTGGAGTTTCTCGTCGCCCCGTCGCCTCGTCGCCGCGTCGTCGGCGTCCTGGTTTCGGGAGTTCGGGGGCATCTCTGCGGTTTCTCGTCGCCCCGTCGCCGCCGCCGCGTCGTCGGCGTCCTGGTTTCGGGAGTTGGGGGCGTCTCTGCAGTTTCTCGTCGCCCCGCCGCCTCGTCGCCGCGTCGTCGGCGTCTTGGTTTCGGGAGTTCGCGGGCATCTCTGCGGTTTCTCGTCGCCCCGTCGCCGCCGCCGCCGCCGCCGCCGATGACATTGACCGCGTTCTGTTTTCAGAGCTTTCGGGGCACCTCTGTGGGTTCTCGTCGCCACGGCTGGACGCAGCTGGAAAACTAGCCAGGGTGGACCCCGTGGGGGGCGTCATGGAACAGATCTGGAGGGAAGTCTGGCCCCGTCGTCGCCGTCGTTCTCCTCCCGCCCCTCCTCGTCCTCCTCGTCCTCCTCCTCCTCCTCCTCCTCCTCCTCCTACTCCTCCCCTTCCCCTCCTCCCCTCCTCCTCCTCCTCCTCCTCCCTCCTCCTCTCCTTCCCTCCTCGTCCATGCACCACTCTCCCCCCCCCAGGGGACTGCTGGGGCCCATGTGGCCGCCTGTCTGCATTGCCCCCTGATTGCGAAGGCCTTGGCTGGTGCCGCCTACCCTGAAGGGGGACGACGACGACGACGACGACGACGACGACGACGACGACGACGACGACGACGACGACGACGACGACGACGTCGACGTCGACGATGACGATGGCGATGACGACAACGCTGACGCTCTCGAGCCGACAGGCTTCTCCCACGGAGTGGTGCTCCCCTCCAGGGGGGGGGGGGTCACAACCCCTGGAACCCGCCCCGCACCTCCCCCAGGCGCCCCCCCCTGGGCGGGGGAGGGATCAAAGGGAAAGGGCTTCTTGTCGACTCGATTACGACGTTGCTCGACTTCCCTCTGACTGGAACTCTTGGGGGGGGGAGCGGCGACGACGACGACGACGACTCAAATGGAAAATCCTTTCACACACGTCGACAGGGTCGTCGGGTTTTTAGCTGGGGTTTCTTCGGTCAGGCGTGGCCAGCGACAACGCCGAGGAGGAGGAGGAGGCCGACGACGACAACGCCCGTCCCCCTCGAGGTGGAGGCTGGCGTGCTGGTGCCCAGGGCCGCCTGGGTGCCCTGCGCGGGCGCCTGAGGCCCTCCTTCTCACTCCCCCCCTTGGTTAGGCAGCAAATCACGGAAGCTTCCGCTTGTCTTGGATTGAGTGAGTGTCTACTTGCGAGTACAGTCGGACCGAGGTATAAGATCGATGTCGGCTCTGGGAGGGCACCTTCGTGTTCTTCGTGCTTGTTGGACGGTCCTGTGCATCCTACCCTCGAATGCTCTTCATATTGGCTGTCGGAGGGTCTCATATTCTTGAAGGATGTTCTTCTGGCCTAGGCTCGACTGTAGCGCACAATAGCGCTCAATAGGAGCGTGTTTCTTTATCGCTTTGGGCATACTGGGCAGTATAGCCCCCCCGGCCCCCCCCATAAAGTAACGCCCCTCCCCCCCCATTGCGCTCTGGGCACTGCCGCCGTGCGCATCGGGATCCCCATCGGCGTCCGCATAGGAATCCGCATAGAAGTCTGGTCCGCATTGGAAATCTCATGGGGATCCGCATAGGCATGCGCATGCGCATCTGCATAGGGATCCGACCGCCGCGTAAGGAGACGCGTAGGAATTCGCATAGGGATTCGCATGGCACTGCGCATGGGCATCCGCATAGGCATCCGCATCGGGCCGAGCCGCGTCGGGATCCGCATCGGGATCCGCATAAGCATCCGCATAGGGATCCGCGCATGGATCCGCATAGGGATCCGCCGTGGGATCCGCATAGGGATTTGCATAGGGACTCGCACTGGGATCCGCATAGGGATCCGAAATTGTGATTTTGTGTTCCCGGTAAAGACTCTTTCTCTTCCTTCTGCTCCTCCCTCTCCTCCTCCTCTTCCTCCTCCTCCTCTTCCTTCTCTTCCCCCTCGGAAGAGGAGGAGGAGGAGGGGAGCAGGGGGTGAAGGTGGCGGAGGAGGGAGGAGAGAAGAACGTCGCATTCTATCATCAGCACTTCCCTGGCGTGGCGTTTAGTTGTCCGCAGCTGATCCTCACTTACATGCTCGTTATACCTGTCCTGTGCACGCAGGCACTGTGGTGTACTCCAGCGCTGCGTGCACGCGGATGCTGCGGTGTAGACATGCGCTGTGGTGTGGACAGGCGGTGCAGTGCATGCAAGCATTGTGGTGTCCACAGGCGCTGTGTTGCACATGGCTGCTGCGGTGTTGCACATTCGCTGTGGTGTTCACCGGCGCTGTGGTGTACGCAAGCATTATGGTGTACACAGGCGCTGCGTCGCACACGGCTGTTGCGGTGTACGCAGGCGCTGTGGTGTACAAGCGCGCTGTGGTGCACGTGAGCATTGTGGTGTACACAGGCGCTGTGGGGCAGGTCGCCACCTACATGCTGCTCGCGTCGTCGTTGTTGTCGCTCGTCGCTCGTCGCTCATCGTCGTCGTGCGCGCGGGCGCGGCTGTGGTGCTGGAGCCACGCGGCGGGGGGGGCATTACATTATACCCCCACCCGCCCCGCCCCATTATGCCCACTATCGCCAAAAATACAGAAAGGAGCTCTAGCGCCAGCTAGTCGTGGCCGAAAGCATATCCGTATCTGCGGCCTCGCGGGCCGGGCCCTGGGGCCGCGATCCCGCGGAGATGGGTCGTTTTCTCGCGGATGTCCCGCGCGCAGCGTATCCGTGCGATCGCGTATCCGCGGGATCGCGCCCCGGAATCTGGACCGCGCAGACGCGGGCACAGATGACAGCGCTCAAGAGCGCTCAGGCGGCGCCCCCAGCAGAGCCCAATAGCTCCATCCATGGAGATGCATCATGTTTACCAGCCTGGAACATATCCGTATCCCTATGCTGGGCATCACGATGCCAATCTTAGGGATTCCCTTATTTTTTGTGGGCGAATCCCTAAGATTGTCATCGCCTTTTGGCGTGTCAATCTTAGGGATAGGGATACGTTCGAGGCTGGTAACATGTCGGCTTTGCGCGCACTGGGGCGCGCTGCTGGGCGCCACGGGGGCGACCACGAGCCTCCGTGAGCTGCTCTCCAACCTGGGCCTCCGCCGCCGAGCCGAGCCGCGACGCCGCGTCCGAAGGGGACCGGCGCGGGGCGCCCGCCGCCGGTGAGGCTTCGGGCTGCGCACGGGCAAGCCTCCGCGGACGCCGTGCGGTGTTCAATGAGGAAAATCCTGGAGGCCTCGCGCGGCGCGTAATAGTAGTATGATCTAGTCCACTTGTCAGTTCCGTAAGCTATGGGTCGACGCTCGCGCGGCGATGCTCAGGAGTCAGTCCGGCGTAAATCTGACGTAGTCCGACGTGAACCCGACGTAAACCCGACGTAGATCCGACGTAAATCGGATCTCAAGTTGCCGCGCGAGGCCTCCAGGATTTTCTTCGTAAGGTGTTCCAGAAATGGCCTCGCCTTGGCAGGCCGAAGCAGTTGTCATCTCTTCCTCGGCGGAAGGGAGGCGGAGGTGAGGCGGAAGCCCGCGGGCGGAAAGCGAGGCCGGCTTCGCCGGCGGAAGCCAGCGGAAGTAAACCATTGCGTCCTCAAGAGATGACAACATTTGTGCACCGCACCGCGTTGGCGCCTCATCGAGGCGTCGTCGATCCTCGACCCAGGAATGGTGCGAGGATGCATTGTTTTTCGCCGCATTGGGGCGGCGCTTGAAGGGAGTCCACACGCGGTACGGTGCAGTTTTCGTACAGCCCCCCCAGGTAGTCCCAGCTGGTCTCAACAGCCCCCCGAGTGGTCCCAGCTGGTCTCGACAAGCCCCTCGAGTACTCCACGGTGGCCTCAACTCTCAACGCCCTGGCGCCGCCTCCGGCGCCACAGGACGGGGGTATTGAGACCGCCCTGGGCCATTCGGGGGGCCTGTTGGGGCTAGCTGGGACTGCCTGGGGGGCTGTCTGCGCGCAGCCCCAAGCTTTACCTGAAGTCGGGCATGTCCCTCTATAGGAGGGATACTAAAAAAAATCAGAAATAGGACAAATTAAATTCTGGGGGCGATTTGTCAATTATTTGTTTTTGACATTTTTTATCTTTCGTCCGAAATACGCCTGTAGGGGGACATGCCCGACCTAAGCCTTACCACACGCCGCGGTCGAATTGTCGCGCGCGCGCGCGCCACCAAGGGCATGCAGCCCCCGAAATCGCGTGCTGCGGCTGGGGTGGCTTCTCTTTTTGTTCCTTCACCGGGCGGGGTGTCGGATGTCAGGGGCAAGGTTTAGGGGGGGGGACAGGCTGAGAGGGGATGCATCGACCCCCAGAGCATCCATCCATCGCCGACAGGCGCCTGATAGCCCACCCCACCCCGCCCAGAAGCATGCGGATTCGCAATCGGGGGCCTATGGCCGATCTATTGGTGATACATTGTTGGTTGCAGGTCGATGTGTTCCCTCCTGAGCCGGTCCCCTCTTGTCGTGTCCCCTCAACTCTTACGTCGCCATGAGTCTAAAAACAGACGTATGGCAAACGTTGCCGAATCTGGCGATATGGACATACGGCGCAAACCGTTCGAATATTACATGGAATTCGTAACCCCCTTTGCACGGTAACATTCACCTCACATGCGGTTGATGTTTCATCATTCGGTAAATTCTTGCGGCTAACATTCGATTCTTTGTAAGGCTAGTGAGCACATGAGATAGATGGTGTGTTCGGTTGCTTGTCAGGATGTGTGTTAGGTTGTTTGCGAGGTTGCTCGTTATATTGTTTATCAATCTGTTCGTTTGGTTGTCCTGAGTTTGACCAGACACAGTATTTCCGTTTTGTCGAACACTTATTGTTCATATTTGGTTGTGTTCATCAGGTTGCAAGTAAACATTGACGGCGGGGCCTCCCATGACCCCGACGCGAATAGCGTAGGTGCCGTTACGCGCCCCAATCTAGTTTGGGTCTAGTTTGGATCCGAACTAGACTTCATCACTTCTTGAGTCAGGTTCTTGCTCTCTCAGAGTAGCCCCTCCTTCCTCCTTCCTCCCTCCTCCTTCGTTCCGTTTGCCCCCCCGCTCCTCCAGTCCCACAAGGGCCTTCAGATTGTCCAGGAAAGCCCCGCCAGACGGCGGCAGGCTTTTGCGCACCGTGTTGTTGATCCAGGTTGCGTGCCCTCCCCGCTCCTCTGGTCTCTCCTGGGGGAGCTCTTTGGTCACTTGGAGCCGTCTTGGAGCGGTCTTGGGGCCTCTTGGAGCATCGTGGGAGCCATCTTGAGGCATCTTGGGGTACCTTGAGCCATCTTGGAGGTCATCTTGGGCTCTCCCAGGCGCTCTTGGAGTCATCTGGAGCAGCGCCCCCCCCCCCCCCCCCCCCAGGAGGCCAACATGTGGCCAAAACCTAAGTAACATGATTTTGGCATCCTCGCCGAGGCCTCTTGGATCGTCTTGGGTGCCCCTGGGGGGCCCCTTGGGGCCTCTTTGGGGTCTCTTGGGAGCCTCTTGGGGGCATCCTGGGGGCCTCTTGGGGGCCTCTTGGGGGCCTCTTGGGGGCCTTTTGGGGCCACATGGGGCCATCTTGGGGCCATGTTGGGGCCTCTGGGGGCCTCCTGGGCGCCTCTTGGGGCCATATGGGAAGAGATCGATCAAAGAAGGGGGGTCCCTCAATTAGGGCGCCCCCCTCGGAGAGGCCACAAATGGTGGCAAAACCATAGTAAAACCAATGGTTTTGGCTTCCTCGCCGAGGCCATCTTGGACGCTCCAACCCCTCGCGACCCCCCCCGTCCAGGTCCAGGGGAGGGGGTAGGGGTAAGGGTCAAGTCACCCCCTCCCCGCCCGCAAGCCGTCTCGCTCGCTCCCACCCGCCCTCCCAACACATACGTAGCACCCGAGTCTGGCCCGAGGCTCAGCATATTCAGCAGTCGTCGGGCCAATCCGCCGCCGCCGCCGCCGCCGCCGCCGCCGCAGCCGCCGCCGCCCCCCGCTGCCAAACCGCCGCCGCCGCCGCAGCCGCTGCCGCCACCGCTACCGCCGCCGCCGCCGCCGCCGCCGCCGCCGCCGCCCCCGCCGCCCCCGCCGCCGCCGCCGCCGCCGCCGCAGCCGCCGCCGCAGCCTCCGCAGCCGCCGCCGCCGCCAAGTGTACTCTGTATTGTTTTTTGACAAGGATGGTGGGTGGGGGGCCGCATCGGGATGGCTGCGCATGTTCCGAATTTGGAGGCACAGTGTGTTTCGTATTGTTTTTTACAAGGGATGGTGGGGGGTGTCGGCATGGACCCTGGTTGGCCCCCAGTCGCTTGGGGGAGGGGGTGTTTATTAATATGGAACAGTGATAAACCCCTCCCCGAGGGGGAGGAAGGGGGTGGAAGAGGAAACGCCCTAAACCACCTACGCCCAGAGGGCTGGTGGGATTAAGTGCTGGGTTAGTGCTAAATTACTTGTTCGGTAATTGAATCAACCGAATGTTTGACTACTAGCTCGCCGAACGTCTGACTAACGATTGGCCCGATCAACTGCCGAACCTGCAAGCATAATCTTCCGTCTCAGGTTGCAGAACCTGGCAATGATAGCCGAGCGTTTGTTTTTGAACTCACGGTGGCTTGAGGGAACGGGGTTCGGAGGTTTTCTCAGTATCGGTTAATCGATCCTCATGCCCGTTCCCATCCCCTTCGAGACCCCCACCAAATTACCACCCCGGTTGGGGATACACCCTCGAAACCCCAAGGGAACGACCCATATCCCCATCTAGGGGGGCAAATCGGCCAGTGGGGCCCAGGCCACGCCGCTGGGGAGGGGGATCGGTGAAGCGATGCTCATTCTCTAAGGCTTTCGACCGTGCCAAGGGACCTCAGGAGGCTCGCTGGGGCGTCTGGTTTCTGGAAGCCCTCGGAGAGCTACCCCCCCCGCGGGCGCCGCACATGCGGCGACACTCGATCGACCCCATCGTGGAGTCCCCCCGAGAATAACGGGAGGCCTTGGATGGGAGGTGCTTCGTGGGTGGGCTGCCTGCCCCCGTCGCGTCGCGCCGCGTCTCGAGTCCGACATGGCCACAGGCGCGCGCGATGTTGATCGACAGCGATGTCCCCCCCCCCCCATCCGCGCGTGGCAGCAGGGCACGTCGGGGGCCCTCGCCCTGCCTGCGGGCCCCAGCATCTGGACGGAGGAGTCTTTTTTGGCAGGACGATGGGGTCGACGGCAGCGGTCGCGGCCTCGCGCGGTCCATGTGCGATTTTTTGTGGGACGCCGGACGTCCAGGGGAGGAGCCGACGGGAGGAGCAGCGTCGGGAATCTGGGAACAAGAGAGTGTCGACCACTCTCTGGCGCCACTTTGGCGAAGCATCTGGAGATCTCACATGGAGAGCTCGGAGTGCTAGGACTAATGATACGCTGCACCGCGCGCGTGAATATTCACGTTGCGGAGTGCTACCGAAGGGGCTGTTGATCTAAGCGACAGCGATGTGCAAGACAGAATTCGACACATGGTGTCAGATTAGAAGCCAAAGGCTTCTGATCGGTCTAGTGCTCGCAGTTTTTTGTCTACGTTTCCATGCGCGCTTCTCTCTCCCCCCTCTCTGCACCTCCTCAGGAAGGATTGATATTTCTGCTCTTGCAGGCGGTGCGTCCGTATCCCTGCCCTAGCCTCTACGTCAAATGCCCTGCGCATCCATCAGCACCCCACCCACTCCATCTTCTCGGCCCGGTTCCTCGAACACTGCTTGCACCACGGGGTTCACATTTGCATTGCTAAACAATGGGCTGGCGTTTCTGGTGTTCGCCCAGTGAGCGGCCGTTGCAGCTTCGTTGCAGCCCCGCGCGTTGGCAGGCGTTTTTGGGTCTTCGGCCAGTCGCCGCCGTCGCTACCATTAGTATGATTTCTTTCCTTGCCACCACTACCACTACCACTACCACTACCACTACCACTACCACTACCACTACCACTACCACTACCACTACCACTACCACTACTACTACCACTACCGCTACCACTACCACTACCACTACCACTACCACTATCACTACCACTACCACTACTGCTACCACTACCACTTCCCTTACTACTACTACTACTACTACTACTACTACTACTACTACTACTTCTACTACTACTACTACTACTACTGCTACTGCTACTGCTACTACCACTGCCACTTCCACTACCACTACCACTACCACTACCACTACCACTACCGCTACCACTACCACTACTACCACCACCACTACCACCACTGCCACTACCACTACCACTACCACTACCACTACCACTACCGCTACCACTACCACTACCACTACCACTACCACTACCACTACCACTACCACTACCACTACCACTACCACTACCACTACCACTACCACTACCACTACCACTCCACTACTACTGCTACTGCTACTGCTACTACCACTGCCACTGCCACTACCACTGCCACTACCACTTCCACTACCACTACCACTACCACTACCACTACCACTACCACTACCACTACCACTACCACTACCACTACCACTACCACTACCACTGCCACTACCACTACCACTACCACTACCACTACCACTACCACTACCACTACCACTACTACCACTACACTGACCACTACCACTACCACTACCACTACCACTACCACTACTACCACTACCACTACCACTACCACTACCACTACCACTACCACTACACACTACCACTACCACTACCACTACCACTACCACTACCACTACCACTACCACTACCACTACCACTACCACTACCACTACCACTACCACTACCACTACCACTACCACTACCACTACCACTACCACTACCACTACCACTACCACTACCACTACCACTACCACTACCACTACCACTACCACTACCACCACCTCTGCCACTACCACTACCACTGCCGCTACCTCTACAAACTACCGCTACCGCTGCCACTACCACTACTACTACTACTACTACTACTACTACTACTACTACTTCTACTACTACTACTACTACTACTACTACTACTACTACTACTGCTACTGCTACTGCTACTACTACTACTGCTACCGCTACTGCCATCGCTACCGCTACTGTCACCGCTACCGCTACCGCTACCGCTACCGCTACCGCTACCGCTACCGCTACCGCTACCACTGCCACTACCACTACCACTACCACTACCACTACCACTGCCACTACCACTACCTTTACTACTACCCCCACAGCTACCGCTACCGCTACCGCTACCGCTACCGCTACTACTACCCCTACCATTACGACTACTACTCTGGCGTTGTGGTTCGAGGCTCCCTTCAGGCCCGACTTCGCCGCGACCCTAGGCCTGTGCTCTGCCGCGCAGGTCGCAGTCACGCCTCCCAGGGCCCGCTCGCGTTCTCCAACCTGGCATCGACGATTGCGAAGACGTCGATATTGGACAAGAGGACCCTTGCGAGGGTGGGCTGCAGTGGAGGCATTATCTTTTCATCGCGGCCCTGCGTTGATGGGAGGCAAGAGCGAAAACGCTCGTGCGGCTCCTCAGAGAGGTGGGCGACGTGATGGTGCAGTGCAGCGCGACCCTCGTTGGGCATGCGTTGCGGCGAGGCAGTGCGGGTTTATTCAGAATTATCATGCTAACATTCACTGTCATCAGTGTGGACAGGTCAGGCAAACCAGACCCGAACCTTGTTCTTAGGCCCAAGCGTGACAAGCCCAGAGATCGAGGTCCGCATATCGATCTCAGGACCAGCAGCCGCAAACAGGAAATGAGCCTCCAACACTTTCGGCAATGGCAGCAGACGAAGGTACACGGGCTCGACGTGCCTCCGCCGCACTCCGCAAGTTCGGCCTCGACGAGTTGGCAGCGGTGGTCGTGCAGGCGAGGCAGGACCTCGCAGCAGCGGAGAGCAAGGAACGCAACCTCAGGTCGCCCGACGATCTCCTGCGCAGGTCCCTGGACAGACAGACGTCCAAGAGCAAGGTGATGCTCGAGCTGTCTGGGAACGTCGCAGCTTTGGAGGCGCGGCTGTGCGACAAGCAGGCGGTGCTCACGGCGACGCAGGCAGAGCTTGATAAGATTACCGCGGGGGTATCGGTGACACGTGCCGCAGTGTTGTCAGCATCGGCTCCATCAGCTCAAGGCATTGGCGATGCCATCGGCAGGCCCGGGGCCATATTCAAGTCGGCGATACTTCAGTCCTTGTCCAGTCAGTTCTTGCTCTTGCGGCAGGCCTTGGCGCCATCTCCTGAGGCAGCTCAATCAGCTCCAGCTGTTCAGCAGGTGCCTCCAGCAGCAGCAGCGGCATCTACTTTTGGCGTCCCTTTAATTGAAACGGCGCACCCTCAGGGCGCGGCGTGGGACTTCCTTTCGTCACCAGCACCTCCAACACCCAGGGGAAAGGTGGGCGATATGGCAAATGAGCCAGAATAACCATTCGTACGTATTATATACGTCTGCTGTGCGCTCTCGACGCGCTGGCAGGCGCACCAAACGCTACCATTTAATGATGGCCACCTACAATACTTTTTGCTGGGCCAGAACGCGAGATATCTTGGACGACGGAGCTCGCGGTGCGTCTATCGTGGCTGCCCAGGAACTGCGACTGCCAAACTACGCGCGGAAGAGTGGAGCGTCTCTCATGGATGGAAGCCGTTCGTTACGAGTTGTCTCACGGGGCCGACTGGGGAGCTTGTTCCAGGTGCATCGTTC
Source organism: Prorocentrum cordatum (assembly GCA_963575745.1). Taxonomy (NCBI): domain Eukaryota; class Dinophyceae; order Prorocentrales; family Prorocentraceae; genus Prorocentrum; species Prorocentrum cordatum. Next base: position 110,417 of record CAUYUJ010019070.1, read on the forward strand.
TTTGTCAAGTGGAATATCGAAACCACAGTTTTGGATGTGACCACGTTTCGATCCCAGCTTGGTGTGTCGCGATCTTTGTTCACGCTGGGCCTCGTGGTGGTTTCGTCGCAGGCTCAGTCTGCGTGCAGGAAGGTGTAGGCTTCGCCTCGCCGAACTCTGAGTGGCTCGAGAAGCTTGCCAAGTGTCTGAAGATCTACAGGGCTCCATCATCATCGGCGGGGGCTGGAAGGCGCCTCCCAGCGGGCTCGGTGACGCTGCAACTGTGGACAAGCTCGGGGCCCGCATAGTTGTCGGCCCCGAGCGGTCCCATCGCGTGGCGCGCGCGCAACTGCGCGTTCATCGATTATTGGGTGGTCAGCGATACCATGGTAGTGGCGATGTCAGATCCGGGGTGAGTTCCTGATTGTCCTCCACGGCCTCATTGTCCAATGTGCGTCGATCTGGGCGCTGAGCCTCGAGCTGGGCAAGTGATAGTGCTCGAGGCGCCGAAGGTTCTGCCCGAGGCCTCAAGCTTCCCATTTCTTCCAGATGATACTGCTGACGATAGTGATGCTCTTGGCGATGCTGTGGCGCGAGGGGTGCCTTGCCTCTCTCGGGCTGATCTCATGGCTGATGATTCGGCTTAAGGGCCTCGGAGACACTCATGATTGCCAGGGTCGCCTTGACTCTATTTGCAGTCAATTCCGCGTCGGTTTGGAGAGCGAGCTGCTCCTGGGATTCGAGCTCGACGACCCCGCTGCTCACAGAGGGCGAGGATATGAGGATGTTGTCTACGGGCGCACTACCACTGGTGGCGCGATTGGGCGCGAGAGCGGCCTGCTGGTGCCAAGGGCCCAGAGCAATGCGCGCCATTCAGCATCGAGTCGAATACCTTTGGTCTTGAAGCCGCGAACGTGGCCGTGCCCCCCCTGCCGGGCATGCCGCGGTCTGACCGCCCAGCTTGAAGTTTTTGTTTCAGAGCGGTGAAACTTGGAGGCTGGCGTCGTCTTTGTCAGTGGACTTCCTGCGGGGCTTTGCCTGTTATCTCACGTGCGCCTCTGCGCGGCCTCCAGGATTTCCGGCGATGTTGTTGAAGGCGATTGCAGACAGCCTCGACCAGCATGCATCTGGCGAAAAAAGCTCGTGCAGCAGCTCGTGGGGGCGGCGTCGTCAAATGGCTACGTCGCTCGTTGCTCTCCCAGGCCGAGGCCTTGCGCTCCTGGGCCGAGCCCGAAGGGTGGGCGCTCTCGGCGGTGTCCGCGGAACTCGGTCCTTCCCCGCGCGCCTTGGACATCGCCGAGGTCCATGCGAACTTCTGGGGGGGCGTCTGGGGCGGGGCCTCGGAGGAGCTCGACCGCCGCGGTGGCCTTTTGAAGAACCTTGGGGGCTTGTGCAATGTGGGTCCTCGCTTGCCTCTTATATGAGTATCAGGTGCATCAGGAGCTCTGCCGCGACCTTCAGTGAGGGTGCCGCCGTGGGGGTGGGCGTGTTTCGCCCTCGGCGTTGGGCGCTGGCCTCAGATGGGGCTTTGTCGTCTCTCGGGTACTTGCTTCGCCCATGCAAGAATTGGGCCCCGTGGCCCTCCTTGGGCTGCCATGCGCGCGTTGTCTTATAGCCAGGGCCTGCTTGAGGTTATCGGCCCATAGCTTTAGTGGAGTCTTTGTGCAGGCTGTGGGTGCGCGCTAGACTGGATCGCGCGATCTCGGCCTGCCTGCCTAGACCGCGGCTGCGTCGCGCTCGGGGAGGGCAAGGCAACCGCCGATGTGGCCGCGCGGTTTCTCCTGCGAGGTGAAGGCTTCCCTGGGGCCCCCAGGCGCTCTCAGGATCTAGTGTCCCTCGCGGGCGTCGTTGACGTTGATGAATGCTTCGAACAAGTTCCTTGGCGTGTCGTGGTTCCTGCGGGCCTCCAACGTGGATTCCCGGGGCGTCTTCTGGTGTTTTTCTTTGTGGATGTGCCTGGCAACTGGGCGTTTATCGTGGGATTATATATCATCATCGGCTGTCTTTGCAGGGCGTGGTGTCCTCCCTGGCCGTGGCCTGGCAACGTTCAGACGCTGGTCGGGTCTTCTCGCGGCTCCTGATACTTTGTGCGACGACTCGTATTGCGTCGCCGGGTGCTTGTGCGTGTGCGCCGACTTGCATCGCTTCGCCCAGGCGCTCCTCTCTGCAGGCCTTCCCGCGGCGCCTGCGAGGGGTGGGCTGTCAGGTTCGGAAGCTATCGGCTAGGGATCACTCGTTGCCGGGTCAGCCCCTGCCAGAGAGGCGTTGCGCCTCCCGCCTCAGCCCGAGGCCATCAGATGAATGTCTCTCCTGGCGTTGTTGTGATTTGCATGAACTGTGGATGGGGTTCCTACAGGTGGCACGTCCTGTTTACGTGCTCCTCGCCCTCCCGCTCCTTACTTCGCCCGCGTGCGTGCCCGGATATCTCGCGTGGCCAAGAGCGCCCCCCTGACATGCGTTGGGGCGGAGATGTCCCCGGCTTCAGACGGCTTGGGGTGGGGGATCCTGAGCTCGAATGGATCGGGCCCTACTTCTTCTGAGCCCGGGGCGCTGTCATTCTCGTCTCTGTTGCAACTTCCCTAATTGGTGGAACTCGTTTGACGTTTTCGGCTGCGGCATCTGTCTTGCAGCTGTGCATGAGGCTCCGTGATGATGTGTTGCCCGACGCGTTGTGTGATCCCTCGCGCTTCGCGTGGCACATCAGCCAGCGCTCTCGCGCCGTCCCCGTCTGGGTGGGCGTTGGGGGGTCGGCGTCTGTGGGTGCTGGGGGGGGTCTTCTTGGCGCGTCCGCTCCGGCGTGGCCGTTTGCGCCTCGCGCGACGGACTTCGTGTAGACCGCCATTGCCACTACCGCTACCACTACCACTACCGCTACCGCTACCATTACCACTACCGCTACCACTGCCACTACCACTACCACCACCGCTACCACTACCACGACCACTACCACTGCCACTGCCATTACCACTGCCACTACCACTACCGCTACCGCTACCACTACTTCTGCCACTGTCATTACCATTGCGACTACGACTACCACTGCCACCGCCACCACTACCACTACTACTACCACTACCACAACCACTGCCACTACCACTACCACTACCACGACCACTTTCACTACCACTACCGCAACCACTGCCGCAACTGCTACCTCTACTACCACCACAACTACTACCACTACCACTGCCACTTAGACAATGATTGTCAGGGCAGGTGTTTGGCACGGGTTCCCAGGTCGGCTTCTAGTATTGCCACGTAAGATACATCGAGCAGCCAGGCGCCTGTCGCGGGATGGCGCGCCCCCCTTTGCGAGCGCCTTTGCTGGTTGAGGTGTCCGGCCAGGATGTGGATTGGCCATGTTCGTGCTACGGGTGGTCCTTTCTGAATTCCCAGACGATTCGTATGCGAACACACGCTGCGTCGCGCGCTGCAGGCGCGTGTGCACCGACGACATGGCCATTGTTATCGTAGCAGCGCTCTCTCACGTCATCGAGCACGCGCGCGCAGTATTACATGGTCTCGTCAGTTACTTAACGGAGTTGGCCTCGAGGCTGCACGTCATATGATGCCCGCCGCGCGTGCGGTCATGCGCGTCGCACGGTGCGCGTGCAAGCGCGTGGGACATTTTGGGTATCGAGCTGTTGCAGCTCTGGAGGTTCTCGGAGGCGAGGTGGCCAGTGGCAGGGCGGTGCGGTTCTAGAGGCTTCGCAAGCGTGTTGTTGACATTCGACGGCGCATCCCACGCTTCATCGGCATGAGGTGCATCGGCCCGATGTTCGGTCGTTTCGTGATGGCGGCCCTCTCATCTGCCATGCCATGCGGCATCGCGGTTGCGGGTCGCCCCCCAGCCTTCGCGGCGGCCACGATGTCGAACCTCCGTGCTGCTTGGTACGAGCAAGGCTTGTCGTGCCCTGCATTCGTTTCGGGCTCTATGCATGGCTGTACCAATCGTGACCGCAAGTGTCCGCGTGGTGCGAACCAATCTTTTGATGGTCGCTAGTGGCACGGGACCTTGAGATTTGGCAAGCTATGCGGGCCGCGTGGGAACGGCAGATACTTGCTCTCCATTGGTCTCGATATCCATGGGACAAGGTGGCTGGGCCATGTGGAGCGGCTTCTCTCGCCCTTAAGCAACTCGGCTGGACGTGCTCAACGGCGTCCGCATGGCTGTGGCGGCACCACGGTCAGTTCGCGACCTTTCTTGTGAAGCTGCCGCGCGGCGTTCATGAGCACAGTGGTTCCAGTGGCCAGAGAAGGCGCCTGAGCGCACGATGCAGCCGAAGGTGCCGATTGACTACTGGATCGAGCCAGTGCTCGACCTGCTGGGCAACATGAAGATTGATTCGGGCGAAGACTCCGACGCTGATCCTGATGAGCGGCAGCGCCGACTTTCACAGTCGCCCCTTCTTGGCGCAGTGCTTCGACCTTCGGTAACGGGCGACTTGCAGCTTTCTCCTGTTCGCCAGCAGCGGTATGCATACCGAGGTGGTGACGATTGCTGCCGTTGGGGTCCGGCTACTCGCATTACTTTTTGCGTTCCATGGCAATGCGTGGCACTTGCAGGCGGGCGTGATGATTTATTTTCAGCTGCTGTGGCGCAGGCCTTACCTACTCGTGCTGCTGATTCGTGTTTCTGATCGCGGGGGTTCTGCGCTCGCGCGTGCGTCCTTCCCATTCCGATGCGCGATGATTCCACGGCGCGTCAAGTGGCGTGCGGAGCTGGGTCTTGCGTGTCAGGCAAGGTCTTCACAGATGGGGCCTGCAGGCGCTTTTGGTTCTGACCGGAGGCTGCTCGTGCAGGATGGAATGTGTTCAGATCGGGTATGGGTCCATCGACCTCGTCTACGGTGCGCTGCCAGGCCCTTCGCAGTCGTCTTCGAGAGCTGAGTCGTGCGCTTTCGTGCACGTGCTGAGGGTCTCCGCGTTGTTGCCGCTGGAGGTGTTCGCCGGCTATCTCGAACGTTTTTTTTTTTTTTGTGTGTGGGGGGGGGGGCAGGCGGCCGAATGCCGACCTCGGGGAGGAGACTTGGAGGCTGGTCGATCACCGAGGTTTCTCAGATCAGCTACAGGTGCATCATGTTCCAGGCCACCCGCGTTGCGACAGTTATCATGCTCGTGACAGCCGCTGGGGAGATTCCGCTGCCGGGCTTGGGCGCGACACTCATTGGGTCGCCGAGTTTGCGGGCAAGCAGGCGAAACAAGGCCTTGCGGTTGCGCACAAGGCATTGGATTGCCACCTCCCACCGCGCGTTTTCGAACGAACCTGAGGCTCCGCCCCGGCAGGAGCGCGAGACAACGGCTCGTGCGAAGGCGAAGGCGGCGCTGTCTCCCGACAGGTTCGATGGACATCGTCGTCGCATGTTGTCTTATCACCGTGGCTGGAGATGTGTGCTCCGTACCAAGACAGTCTACAGCGAGAAGCGGGGGGGGGGGAGCTGGCGCTCAGGGCTCTTTCAGTCAAAGTTCGGCAGTCTGACCGTCTGAGTTCGGCCTCGGCCCCTGAGCGCGCCTCCCAGACCTCCGGCACTTGCGCCGAGGACCGCTCGGAGATGTCCCCTCTCCTTGTTGCCGCCCTCCTTGCCGCTGCTGCTGGTGCGGTGGGCTGGGGGGGGGGGGGGGGGGGCGCCGTCGTCGTCTCGTCGTGGGGGTCGGGGGGGGGGGGCGAAACAACGTGAGTCAGCCAGCCGGCCGACGCCCCGGGCAATCTCAGCGCCCGATGTAGAAATTCCGAGTGCCGAGCCTATCCGTTTACCTGCCTTGACCGTTCTTGTGATGGGAAAGAGGCTTCGTCGTCGTCGTCCAGTCGCGGGGTAGAGCGGGGGGAAGTAGCGAGGTCAATGGCGTTCGGGCCCAGCCCCCGTTCGCCTCTTGCGCGGCGAGTTGCTTCGAGGTGTGCAGGCCCGATGAGGCCCCCCGACGTCCGTCACTCGTGTGGGTTTCGCTGCTGTTGATACGGGGGCCTTTGGAACATGCGATGGCCGCGCTCGAGGCCCTTCCTAGAGTTCCCCAGCGCGTGCCCCCTTCCTGGACCTCCCGTGCCTGGGGCTCCTCCTCGGCGCCCCGGGGGAGTTGGGGGACGCATGTGCGAGATAGCTGCCGAGGATCATGCTGTCCTGGGCCAGCCATTGCCACGGGGCGTTGCTGTTCCCTTCTGTTTCCGGGTCGGGGTCTCCAGCTTTGTGTCTTTCGTGGCGTTGTTTTCATGCGTGTGAAGTGTTGCGGCGTCTTGACCGGATGCAACTTGTGTCTGGGAGCCTTGCGCCCGCCTCCTTCCCATTCCGATTTCGTGCAGCATCATGTTGGCTTGGTCGCTTGAGGGAGATCCTGAGTGTCAGTTGATGGGGCTCTGAATCCGGTGCCCTCGGTGATTTTGCGGCCATGTTAGTATTGCAACTCTTGCAGTTCCTTCGATTTAGTTTGTGCTCTGTCTTCGCTGCGCGAGAGTGTTGTAACCGTTTTGAGGGTGCTGCGGGTGCTGAGGGGGCCCTCATGGCCTCGCCACTTTCGGGCGTGGCCGTTTGCGCCCAGTGCGAACAGTTCCGTGTAGTCCGCGCCGCTGCCGCCACCACTACCACTACCCTTGCCACTACCGCTACCTCTACCACTACCACTACCACTACCACTGCCACTGCCACTACCACTGCCACTACCACTACCACTACCACTACCACTACCACTACCACTACCACTACCACTACCACTACCACTACCACTACCACTACACTACTACCACTACCACTACCACTACCACCACTACCACTACCACTACCACTACCACTACCACTACCACTACCACTACCACTACCACTACCACTACCACTACCACTACCACTACCACTACCACTACCACTACCACCATTACCACTGCCATTGCCACTGCCACTACCACTACCACTACCACTACCACCACCACTGTCACTTCCACTGTCACAGTTAGCACTACCGCTACCGCCACCGCTACCACTACCGCTCGCACAGTCACTACCACTGCTTCTGCCACTGCCATTGCCACTACCACTGCCACTACTGCCACTATCAAGCACTATCACGACCACTACCACTACCACTACCAGTACCACCACCACTGCCACTGCCACTGCCATTGCCACTGCGGCTGCCACTACCAATGCCACTACCATTGGCTTTACCACTATCGCGACGACTACTGCTACCGCTGCTACCGCTACTACAAACACCGCTACCACTACCATTCCCGCTACCACTACCGCTGCCATTACCGCTGCCACTACCATTACCACTCGGCGTTGCGGCCCGAGGCTCCTTTTAGGCCCGTTCGCCGCGACCCCAGGCCTGCGCTCAGCCGCGCAGGTCGTCAGCACGCCTCCTAGGGCCCGCTCCCGATCCCCGGCCTGGCGCCGACGACTGCAGCGACGTCGGAGTTGGGCCCGTGGTTTTCTCAGGCAGCGGGCTGCAGAGGAGGCTCTTCAGTTTCATCCCGGTTCAGCGTTGATGGGAGGCAAGGGCGACAAAGTTCGTGCAGCGTTTCAAGGAGGGCGACGTGATGGCAATGTGCAGCGCGACCCCCGCTGGGCGTGCGCTGCCTCGAGGCAGTGTGGGTTTACTCAGAATTACGCTTCCAATGCTCACTGTCATCAATGCGGCCGCAACAAGACTGGCAAACCATGCCTTAAGTTTGTCCGTCGCCCCGCGCGAGCTAAGTCCAGGGACCGAGCTCCCGCCGCAGATGCAGGATCCCAGGGCAAGGCTAACAACGTGGAGACCCCCTCGGCAACGGCGGCAGACGAGGTTGCACGGGGTCGACGCGCTCTCGCCGCCCTCCGCAAGCTCGGCCTCGAAGAGACCGCAGCGGTGGTCGTGCAGGCGAAGGCGGATTTGGCAGGTGCGGAGTGTAAGGAGCGCAATCTCAGATCACCAGACGATCTCCTGCGTCGGGCGTTGGACAGGCAGACGGCGACAAGCAAGGAGGTTCTGGAGTTGTCCGAGAGCGTTGCAGAGTTGGAGTCGCATCTGTCGGACAAGCAGGCGCTGCTCAAGGCTGCGCAATCAGAGCTATCGAAGATTCAATCGGGGGTATCGGTTGCTCGTGCGGCTGTGCTATCGACTTCAGCATCGCCAAGGCAGGGGGGTGTCGCAAATGCTCTCGGTCGGCTGGAGACTATCATTTCATCTGCGCCAGTGGCTTGTACGGCAGGCAATCAAGGAGCAATGTTGCAGTCGCTTGTCGCGCAGTTCCAGCAGTTGCAGCAGGCGTTGCGACCAACGTCTACACAGCCTACGCTAGAGCAGCAGCCTGCTCAGGCGACGGTTCCTGCTCAGAAAGCCACATTACTACCAGCGGCGCAACTTGGCGCTCCGCGGTCAGTCGAAGAAGTGCATCCTCAGGGTGATGCTTGGGAATATCCAGGCTTGCAAGCACCCGTGCACACAGAGGCTGAGGGAGCGGGCCAGACGCCAGGTTCGTGCTCATCATGTGTACTTCATGTCCGCCGTGCGCTCGCGACGTGCAGGCAGGCGCGCTCATAGGCGACCACTACGGATGGGCACTTACAGTGCCTTTAGCTGGGACAGGGATGCGGGATTTCTTGGGCGAGGGTGCCCATGGTGCGTCTATCGTGGCTGCCCAAGAGGTGCGTTTACTTGGCGACGCTAACTACGTGCAGAAGAGTGGAGCATCTCACATGGCTGGAAACCATTCATAACGAGTTGCCTCACGGGGTCGACTGGGAAGAACATGGCAGGTACATCATTATTTGTCAAGCGGAACATCGGCACCACAGTTTTGGATTCCTTTCGAGGAGTTAGCGACCGCGTTTTGATTCCAGCTTGGTGTGTTGCGATCTTCGTTCACGCTGGGCCACGGGGTGGTTTCATCGCTGGCTCGGTTTATATGCAGGAGGGCATCGGCTATGCTCCTCCGAACGCAGGCCGCCTCGAGCGGCTCGCTCAGTGCCTAAAGTTCTGCATGGCGCCGCCTTCCATGATCGGTGGAGGTTGGAACTCGCCGCCAGCCAAGCTCAGCGGTACTGGAGTGGTAGACAAGTTTGGGGCTCACTTGGTTGTGGCCCCCGACGGGTCTCATCGTGTTGCGCGTGCGGGGAACTACGCGTACTTAGACTATTGGCTGGCGTCGGTCTCCATGGCCGTTGCTATGGCAGATCCTCGGCGGATCCCCAACTACCCACCGCGGCCTCATTTTCCGATGGTTGCAGACCTAGGGACCGAACCGGGGGGCAGGCAGGTGCTTGTGCCCAAGGCGCCGAAGGTTCTGCCCAAGGCCCCGAGCCACCCGTTCTTGCCAGAAGATTCAGACGAGGATGGTGAAGTTCAGGAAGATGCGGTGGCCCGCGGGGTGCCCGACGTCGCTTGGACAGATATTCTGGCAGATGGTCCTCGCAGGGGCCCTGGGGGCGCACGTGGCCGACAGGGGCGCCTCAATTCGATATGCAGTCAACTCTACGCTGGTGTAGGGGCTGAGTTGCTGCCTGCTTTTGCACTCGATGACGATGCCGCTTACGGGGGTCGCGGACGTCAGGATGTTGCCTACAAGCATGCTACTGCGGGTGGTGCTCTCGGGCATCGGAGGCCTGCAGGGACCGAAGAGTCCAGGGCTATGCGTGCCATCCAGCATCGAGTCGAATACCTTTGGCATGTTGTTCGCAAGCGTGGGCACGTTCCTCAGTTGCCGCATGCTTCTCGGTCTGGAGCCCGATATTCCAGTTCCTGTCTCAGCATGGCAACACATGGGGTATCGCATCGTCTCTGCCAGTTGAATTCCCGCAGGGCTTTGCTTATTTACTCGCGCGCATTTTCGCGCAGCCGCCGAGGTACCAGGCGATGTTGCTTAAGGCCTTAGCAGATGGCCTCGGGCAGCATGCTTCCTGCGTTGAAGAAGCTTGCGCTAAAGCGCGTGAGAATGGATATGTGAAGTGGCTGAGGCAGTCGCTAAGCTCTAGGCCCAAGGCGGTGCATTCCTGGACCAAGCCGAAGGGGTGGTCCTTGTCGCAGGTATCTACGCAGATTGGGCCATTTTCACACGCTTCGGACATCGCTGAGGTGCAGCGGGACTTCTGGGAGGACATCTGCGACGGGGCCTCGGAGGAGCTCGGCAAGGACGGGGTCTACGTGGGCTTCCTAGAGGACCTCGCTGCTGTGGGGCACCTATTGCCTCCCATGGGTATCCAGCACCTCAGGAGCTCCGCCAAGACCTTCAGTGCGAACGCAGCTGTTGGAATGGATGTCTTTCGTCCGCGGCATTGGGCTATGGCCTCGGACGGGGCCCTATCATGTCTCGGGTATCTGCTATACCTTCGGCAACAATGGGCTCTATGGCCCTCAGTAGTGTGCTATGTGCAGGTGGTCCTCTTGGCCAAACCTGCATGGGGGTATCGCCTTATAGCCTTATTGGCTTCGCTGCATCGGCTGTGGGTGCGTGCTAGACTTGACCACGTTCGTACTTGGGCCAGTAGTCTAAACAGCAGGTACGTCGCTCTTGGAGAGGGCAAGGCTACGACCGACGTGGCTGCTCGGGTTCTACTGCAAGGGGAGGCCCTTTCCGGGGCTCCCAAGGCCCCCGAGGACAATGTCACCAGCCAGGGCACTGGACACCGAAAAGTGTTTTGATAGAGTTCCCTGGCGCGTCGTGGCACTTGCAGGCAAACGGCATGTATTCCCGGGTCAGCTACTTGTGCTTGCTCTTAAGATGTACCGAGCATCGAGGCGACTTTCTTGGGTCAACGTTTTCTCGACGGCGGTGTTCGCAGGCCGAGGTGTCCTCCCAGGGTGTGGGATGGCAATGTTCATATTCCAGTTGGGTGTCTTTGCGCCTTTGGATAACCTCTACGCCGACGCGCACTTTAGCAGGCGGCATGTGTATGTGCATGCTGACGACTTGACCATCGTTATCACTGCACCGCTCTCGCATATCATAGAGCACGCGTGTGTTGTGTTTCAAGGCATCGTTCGCGGCTTGCAGGACGGCGACCTCAGTTCTGCACGGCACAAGCTGACCATCGCGAGCGCTACCATGGGCATTGCACGGCGTGTGTGTGGGCGCATCGGTAAGCCTGGGTATCGCGCGGTGTCAGCACATGAGGTTCTCGGCATTGAAGTCGCTGGTGGGCGAGTTCCTCGGTTCAAACGGCTCCGCAAAAAGATTAGAGGCATGCGTCGCCGACTCCCGCGCATCCTATGCATGAAGAGGGTCGGTCTACTTTGAGTCGCTTTGTCAGAGCGGCCCTGTCGTCTGTCATGACGTACGGTATCGCAGTTCACGGCGCTCCACCTACCCTGGTCTCGGCGATGAGGTCGAATCTGCGCTCGGCCTGGTATGAGCCAGGGGTCTCGGGGTCTGCGTGGTTGAGCTCGTTCATGCATCGAGGCATTTGTATGGGTCCTCAGATGCAAGCGTGGTGCGAGCCAGTCTTTCAGTAGTCACTCATGGCATGGGATCCGCCCATGCATTCACTTATGCAGCATGCTTGGCCCAAGCAGATTCACGACATCCACCGCTCCAGGCATCCCTTGGGCAAGGATGCTGGTCCGTGTGGTGCTACCTTCCTGGCGCTCAAGCAGCTGGGCTGGACGTGCTCCTCGGCCTTTGTGTGGCGCACGGATTTGGGGTATTCATTCGATTTTCGTGACAGCTCGTGACTTGGCACGTGACAGTGACAGCTCGTGATTTTGTGCTGGCACCGTTGACAGCTCGTGACTTGGCGCGTGGATCTGCACTCAGGAGGCCGTGGGTCGTCCTGAGCGCGCCCCTGGGCTCCAGGTGGAGCCGGAGGTTCCGATCGGATACTGGATCGAGCCTATCCTGCAGTTACTGGCAAGGCCGCAGATCCAGATGATTCTACGTCCGACGAAGAAGGACCTGAGGCTGCGTCTAGAACTGGGTCTCCGAGGACACATCCTGGCATGTCTGATGTTGACCAACGTGCTCCTTTGACGGCAAAGCAGGCGGCTACGTTGGGGGAGTGAGTCACGGGTGGCCTTTGGTCACCAGCTCGTCTTTGCCGTTGTGCTTATCGCGGTGGTGCAGTCTGTTACCGATGTGGGGCGATCTCGTATTCGCTGTTTCACGTTCCTTGGGAGTGTACCGCTACGACAGATGGCAGATTTGGGTCAGAGGTCTGTCATGCGTTACCTCCTCAGGTTCCTGAGTCGTGGCTTTGGCCGCGGGGGCTATGCCCGCGCTCATGTTTTCCAGCAGTCCCTGTGAGGGACGACTCCGCTGAGTGGCATGTTCAGTACGGCGATGCGTCCATGGTGATAGGCAAGGTCTTCACCGACGGCGCGTGCAGGCGTCACTGGTTTGGCCGTGCGCGTGAGGCCACGCGCGCAGGGTGGGGATTCGTCCAGATCGGTCATCGGTCCATCGACTTAGTTGTGTGCGGTGCGCTGCCAGGTGCTGCTCAGTCCTCGCCACGCGCGGAGTTGTTCGCTTTCCTGCAGGTGCTCAGAGTGGCGATCCTGCCGCTCGAGGTCTACACGGACTACTTAGACCCACCCAGAGGGTTAGCTCGGGGACCGACTTGGGGGTACTCGCCGCGGCGGCCGAATGCGGACCTATGGACCGAGATTTGGCAGAAGCTGGACGACTTGGGCGGCATCAGTGACCAGCTTCAGGTGCACCATGTGGCAGGTCACCAAGCTGGAAGCAGTTTCCTGGCAACAGGCAATCGATGGGCAGACTGCGTGGCCCGTCGAGGCCGAGACATGCACTCAGTATCGCAGGAGTCTGGCCGACAGATGAAGAAGAGTCTCGCTGAAGTCAAAGGTATTCTTCGTTGGCTCGTTCAGTCTCATTGCTCTTTCCTGGGCAATCCTGCTGCGCCGCCTAAGTCAGAGCGCAAGAAGGCGCCTAAGGCTAAGGCGAAGGCCATTCGGCCAGTGGATATGTTGGGCGGTCTGCGTCGCAATTTCCAGCCGTATCTCAGAGGTTGGCGGTGTGTTGTGTGTGTGTGCCGAGGCTGTTTATTCTGAGGCTCAGAGGGGTGAGCTTGCTCGCAGAGAATGTGCCGTCAAAACCGTCCAGATCCGGCGTTTGCGAGCTTCTTGCTCCAGTGCTATCGAGCCTGCCTCTCTGAGTGCTTCCGCGACGTCAGGCGCGAGCGAGGGCGAGGCCCCAGCTCGGGCCGCCCTCGTTGCCCCTTTGCCTGCTGCCGCAGCTGCTGGCGCTGTGGGCGGGGGGGCGGGTGGGAGGTCGTCGCCGTCTCGTCGTCGGGGCGAGGTGGGGGGGGGGTTCTGAGCCCAGCGGCTCACTTGATCCTCATGCTTCGCAGGCGTTCGAGCGGGATCGCTTGGGCCCTGCTGTTCGGCGCGAGCGCGAATGGGGAGATCCTGAGCTTCGGGGATCTTTTGACCCTTCGGCCTCGCGGGCGACAATTTCTGGCCAAGCTAGACGGGCTCGGTTGAGTCCGACTGGTTTCGATGGGGCGGAGGCGGGGTCGTCGCCGTCTTGTCGTGGGAGTTCGGGGGACGGTGGCTCTAGATCGGCTGGTGTGCGCGCCCAGTCGGGGTCTCCTGCGCGGCGGATGGTTGGTCGCTCTACTAGTTTGATGGAGCCCGTGCAGTCCAGCGCTCGCGTTTGTTTCGCTAGGCAGGAGAATGAGATAGTTGAGCAGGCTGTTAGTGACCTCGAGGCTTCATCGTCCAGGCGTGTTGCTCAGCGTGCTCTCCCTCCTGGGCCTCCCGAGCCCCCCCCCCTCGGCGCCTCAGAGGTGTTGGCAGTGAGGTTCGCAATTTTTCAGCGAAAGATCATTCGCTTCCAGATCAGCCTTTGCCTGAGAGAGGCGTTGTGCCTCCAGCGTCGGCTCGTGGCCACCAGCTGTATGTCTCTCCAGGTGTGGTTGTGATTTGTATGAAGCGCGGAGGTATCTCAACGGGTGGCGCGTCCAGTCTTCGTGCGCCCTGTCCTCCGCCCCCTTGCTCTGCTCGCACACATAATCACAGTTCTCGTGGGAATAAGAGTAAGCACCCTTTTGACAAGCGTAGCGGCGATGATATTCCAAACATCAGGCAGCTGGAAGTGGGAGATCCCGAGCTCCCTTGGATAGGACTCTAATCCTTTGAGTCCTGGCACTGCCCTACATGTTTCTGTTGCACTTCTGTAATTAACGAAACTCGTTGACTTTATTCGTGTTGGTGTGAGCCTCGGTGCTTAGCTAGCTTCATATTTGTTTCATAATTGTATATGAAGTTTCTTTGGTGATGTGTTCCGGCGTGTTGTGTGATATCTCACGCTTCGCGTGACACGTCGTCCAGCGCTCTCGCGCCGTCCCCGCCGAGAGCCCTTCTTGGGTGGGCGCCATGGGGTCGGCGGCGTCGTAGGGTGCTGCGGGAGGGCTTTTTTGGCTCGCCCATTCTGGCGTGGCCGTTAGCGCACCGCGCGACGGACTCCGTGTAGACCGCTACTACCATTACCACTCTCACTACAACTACCACTACCACTGCCAATCCCACTACGGCTACCACTACCGCTACTACTACCAGTACCACTGCTGCTACCACTGCCACTACCACTACCACTACACACTACCCACCAGCATCAACACTACAACTACCACCACCACTACCACCGCGTATCGCCCGAATGCGGTTGCCAACTAGGCATGCGACGTCGGGGGTAAACCGAGAGGGCGCTTCAGCGAAGTAGCGAAACGGTGAAGCGCGCATGGCATTATGAGAACGTGCGTGGCACCTGAAGGATTTCTTCAGCAACGACTCCCAGGTATGCAAACATAGGTCTGGCCAGTGATAGAGGGGGGTTTGGTAGTATGTGCGCACACGACAGAAACTGGCGAAAGAACGCTCAGCTAAGACAAGCCTATGCACAAAAGAAGCGAGCTGAAATTAACCTCCACTCAGACGGGGAATCCCTTTCTTTGGCCAGCCAAGAACACGGGAGGCGCAGGGGCTGCCCTGGGAGCGGGGTCGACCTCCTTGGCCGTACGCGCTGCCGTACAGGACTCGTTTGTCGTCGGCGCCCGTCGCGCCGAGGAGGGGCGCAGCGCAGCTGGCGTGAGGTGCCCAGCGGCTGGGGCGCCGTGGCCTCGGCCTGGGCCCGGGTTTCCACTGGGGTTTCGTTGATCGATTGGGCGCTGTCTGAGGGAACCCGTTGGCCGTCTCAAGGTTTTGGTCTGCGGTTCTCGGCCAGAAAGGCGGCGAATCGTGCCAGGCCTTCGAACTCTGGTTGGCTTCCGAGGAGCTTGCGGGGGGCATCCACGGGGCCTCTGGAGAGCTCTAGGCCATCGCGGGCGCCTTGGCGAGGGCAGCGGGCCTTCTTGAACATTTTCCCACGCAGTTTCAGGTGGCACTGGACGCCGTCTCCAGACGCTCATTCCGAGCCGTCTTGGTCCAGCTTTCCCTGGTCTTGTCCGGTCTGTCGAAGCCAGTCTGGAGCTCGGGGGGCCGTCGTGGGCCATTTCGAAGGCGTCTCAGGGTATCGCGGGACCGCTAAGACGACGGGATATGCCTTCCAGCAGCCTTGCCATTGTGCGGCAGGTCGTCGCTCCGACGCGGCGGAGGCGCCGCCGCGGGCGTTCAAGGTTGCACAGAGCCCGGGGACTTGCAAAGAACAACCTGTGACACGAAATCCACCTCAAAATATGGGATCGACAGCATTCGGGGTCCTACGAGAGCGGAGATCGTTCGGGGTCAAGCAGTTCGCGCCGTGTCAGAAGCCAGGCAGGGCCCACGGTCCAGCACGCTTGGCACCCGCCTGGAGGAAACCACAGGATTGTCGAAACCGCTTGCGGCTATTCACGGCCGACCCCTTGCATTGTGGACGCGTGTGCATGCGCGTGGTGCCGCTGACAGTTTACAAACTTGGGGAGGAGCATGATGATGATGATGATGATGATGATGATGATGATGATGATGATGGTGGTGGTGGTGGTGGTGATGATGATGATGATGATGATGATGATGATGCTGAGGAGGAGGAGGAGGAGGAGGAGCAGGAGGAGGAGGAGGAAGATGTGGAAGGAGGAGGAGGAGGAGGACGAGGAGGAGGAGGTGGGGGAGGAGGAGGAGGAGGAGGAGGAGGAGGAAGAGGAGGAGGAGGAGGAGGAGGAGGAGGAGGAGGAGGAGGAGGAGGAGGAGGAGCCGAATGGGCTTGAATCTTTTCTGACCCTCGGGTTCCTGCTTCATTCCCCTCCGCGGCCTGCTGTCCATCTCCCCCGCTCCCGCACCCGCACTCGAGTGTCGCCCGCTGCGCCCGCTTTGCGATCCTAGGACAATGGAGCTATCGGCGGCAGCCGCGTAAGAGAATCCTGCCCCCCCTGCATCTCCGCCTCCCCGACGGTGGCAAGGCCGATCCTGGTCCCCGGTAGCGGTGCGTCTGCTGCCCCCGCCGGGCCAGGCCAGGAGGGCGCAGGTGCACAAAGCCTGCGCCCAGGATTGGCCTAGCCAGGATCGAGGGCGTCGACGACGACGACGGCGGCGGCGGCGACGATGACGGCGGCGGCGGCGGCGACGACGACGACGACGACCCCTCCCCCCTTCTCGGCAGGCCCTCTCCGATGCTCGTCCACCCAGCCCTGGTAAGCTTAGCTTCCGCTCCAAGACCTTGACTGGGCTATCTTAGAGCTCCCTGGAGTCTTCCGGAGGCTTGAAGAGGGCCCAAACTCCACCGACACTGGAGAACCGCAAAAGACCCCGCTCAGGTCGAGGGCAAAGTCTACCACTGCGCTCCCATCGTCTTCCTCGCTCCCCGGTCTCTGCGTGCCTCTGACCCGCGTCTCAGGGGCATGACCCCCGCCCACTAACCAACCAAACCAGAGAGGGTCGCCCAGCTTTGGTCAGGCAATTTTCTGGAGCCTGTTGCCAGAACCTAGATCCCTTCATCCTCTTTGGCTTGGTTACCCACAGCGCTTTGCGGCACCACGTCCAGACGGGCAGGGATATCACGGAACTGCCCAATTTTTTTCTCTCGCTTCGCGGGGTGCACGTCCAGAGCACGTAGAGACTGGGCGTTGGGTGGTTTGCCCCTCTCGCCTGTCGCGAGGTTCTGCCGTGTCGTTCTGCCCGCCCCGGGGCGCTGGCAGCGCCACGGGGGGCGGATGCACCCCCCGTTTCAGCGCCGGGACGAGCGTGCGAGTGTCCACGAGGGCAATGAGCACTCACCGCGTGCCAGCACAAGGCGACGTCAGTTTTCATTCAGATGAGCATAGCAACAACGCAGCAGTTGTATGTAATTCCGCGGGTGTCTTGGTTGTTTCTCAGGGCCGTTTGGGGGCTGCTTGGGGGCCTCTTGGAGGCTTCTTTGGGGTCCTCTGGGGCCTCTTGGGGGCCTCTTTGGGGCCTTCTAGGGCCTTGGGGGCCTCGTGGGCCGTCTTGGGGCGCTCTTGTGCCGTCAGGCCCCTTTGGAGGTTGTCTTGGGTGTCTCTCGGGTCCGCCTTTAGGCTCTCTTGGTGTCCTCTTGGGTTGTTTTGGGGGCCTCTTGAGCCGTCTTGGGGGCCTCTTTGGGGCCTCTCCGGGCCCTCTAGGACCGTCTTGGGGCCCCTTGGGGGCATCTGGGGCAATCTTGGGACCGAATTCCTTTCTCGCGCTTCGCGGGGTGCACGTCTAGAGCACGTAGAGATTGGGCGTCGGGTGGTTCGCCCCGCTCGTCTGCCGCGCTGATCTGCCGTGTCGTTCTGTCTGCCCCGGGGCGTTGCCAGCGCCACGCGGGCGGATGCGCCCTCTGGTTTCGGCGCCGAGACGGGCGTGCGAATGTCCACGAAGGCACTGAACATTCACTACGTGTCAACATATGGCAACGCGAAGCAACATGAGCATAGCAACAACGCGCAATTCGTATGCAATTCCGCGGGTCTCTTGGTAGTTTCTTGGGGCCTCTTGGGGGCTTCTTGGGGGCCTCTCGGGGGTTTCTTGGGGGCATTTCGGGGTCTCTTCGGGGCTTCTTTGGAGCCGTTTGGGGTCTTTCAGGGTCGTCTTGGACCGTCTTGGGGCGCTCTTGCGCCGTTTGACCCCCTCGGAAGCCGTCTTGGGGGCCTCTCGCCGCTGCCTTGTGGTTCTCTTGGGGCCTTCTTGGGCCGTTTTGGGGGCCTCTCGGGCGTTCTCTGGGGCCTTTTTTGCCATCTTTGGGCCCTCGTACGTCGTCTTGGGGCCCTCTTGGGGGCTTCTTGGGCCGTCTTGGGGCAATTTTGGAGGCTGCTCGGGCCGTCATGAGCCTCCGAGAATCGAAGAAGGCGAGAACGCTGACATCTTTCAAACCCTGAGGAGGATTATGGATTTTGGATTCGGAAGGTGCTCTTGGGAGTTCTTGGGGCCCTCTTGGGCCGTTTTAGGGGCCTCTTGGGTCCTCTTAGGGCCATCTGGGACTGTTTTGGGGCAGTTTTGGCACGTATGAAGGCCATCTTCAGCCGTCTTGACTCCATCTTCGACCCCGAAGAGACCCAATGGGCCCCAATCATACATTTTCTATCGGCCATCTCTGGGTCGACGGATGTGGGGTGGCTCAGAGGGGGGGGCAGTGGGGGAGACATAATGATGTAAGGCAGCTCAATCTGTAGCAATTGTGAAACACTTGCGTACATTGGACACGTTGCATTTAGACGTTCGCCAGACACGCTGCCGTTCAGCACGTCACCTCCAGGCGTGGATTCCTCTCGCTTCGCGGGGTGCACGTCTGGAGCAGATGCAATCCAGCCGTTGTGGGGCTCCTACGGACCTCTTGCGGGCCCCAGGGGGGCTTTTGGGGGGCCTCTTTAGGGCATCTTGGGGCTCCAGGGCGCTCTTACGCCGTCTTGCCTCACTGGAAGCCGTTTTGGGGGCCTTTGGAGCCGCCTCGGGGCTCTTTTGGCGTCCTCTTGGGGCCGTCGTGGGGGCCTCTTGGACCGTCTTTGGGCTTCTTTGTGCCATGCAGGGGCCCTTTTGGGGCCGTTTTGGGGCCATCTGGGAGGCTGCTTGGGCCGTCATGAGCTTCTGAGAGTCGAAACGGCGAGAACGCTAAGATCATTGGAAGCCGCAGGAGAATACATGATTTTGGCCTCTGGAGGCTCTCTTGGGGGTGCTCCTAGGGCCCTCGTGGGCCCTTTGGGACTTGGGCCCAAAAGGGCCCTCGTGGGCCCTTTTGGCATTCTTTGATTGCCTTGGGGCCGTTTGGCACGCATTAAAACCATCTTGAGCCGTCTTGACGCCATCTTAGACACCCAAAGCCCCAGAGGCACCAATCATGGATTTCCATAGGTTTTTGTGGTTTCTGAGGCCCAGAGGGGTCCGCCACTTTTGGGTCGACGGATGTGGGGTGGCCCGGGGCGGGGGGCTAGGGGGGGAGACGTAATCATGCGACACAACACAGCATGTAGCTCTTACGCAACACTTGCATACATTGGATACGGTGCGTTAAGGCGTTCACGGGAAAAGACTGCCGCTCAGCACGTCACCTCTGGACGTGGATTCCTCTCTCTTCGCGGGGTGCACGTCCAGAGCACATGCAATCCAGTCGTTGTGTGGCCTCCTGGGTATTTCTTGGGAGCCTCTTGGAGGCCTCCTGGGGCCGCCCGGGGGGCTTTTGGGGGGCCTCTTTAGGGCATCTTGGGGCTTCGGGGAGCCTCTTGCGCAGTCTTGGGGCGCTCTTGCGCCGTCTGGCCTCTCCGGAAGCCGTTTTGGGGGCCTTTCTGAGCCGCCTAGGGGCTCTCTTGTGTTCCTCTTCGCTGTCGTGGGGGCCTCTTGGTCTGGGTTTGGGCTTCTTTGGGC
Organism: Prorocentrum cordatum; assembly: GCA_963575745.1. Classification (NCBI taxonomy): domain Eukaryota; class Dinophyceae; order Prorocentrales; family Prorocentraceae; genus Prorocentrum; species Prorocentrum cordatum. The sequence continues at coordinate 130,082 of CAUYUJ010019070.1, forward strand.
TACATAGGGGCCCTCTTGGGCCGTCTTGGGTCCCTCTTGGGAGTCTCTGGGGCCGTGGTGGAGCCATCTAGGAGGCTGCTTGGGCCGTCATGGGCTTCTAGGGTCTAACAAGGCGCGACCGCTAAAATCATTCGAGAAACCTGCGGACAGTAAGTGATTCGGCCTCTGGAGGCGCTCTTGGGTGTGCTCTTGTGGCCCTCTTGGGCCGTCTTGGGGGCTTTTTGTGTACATTTTGCAGGATTGGGGGGCCAAAGAAGGGGGGCCACCCTGGTCGGCGGAAGTAGCGTGGCCTCGTGGGGGGGTAGGGTGTGTTACATATTAATGTGACAGAATGCTATGATACTTTAGCACTTACGCATGACTTGCATCAGTTTGATACTTTGTGTTAAGGCTTTCGTCGGAAAACGCTGCCGCTCAGCCAGCACGTTCCTTCTGGACGTGGATTCCTCTCGCTTCGCGGGGTGCACGTCCGGAGCACGTGCAGTCATGTCGTCGCGGGGCCTCTTGGGAGGCTCCTGGGGGCCTCCTGGAGGCCTCTTGGGAGCTTCTTTGGGCCTCTTGGGGACTTCTTTAGGGCCTCTCCCCCCCTCCTTTTCATACTCCCTCCCCATCTTCCCTTCCGGCGCCGGCTCTAATCATTGGCGCCGCCGTGACCAACTTCCACCTGGCTGGCGCTGCGCCGCAGTTCGCCCAGGGGGAGAGAAATAACGTTACACTCCAGTCGTTGTGTGGCCTTGTGCGGGCTTCTTCGAGGCCTCTTGGGACTTCTTGGGGACTTTTTGGAGGACTCTTAGGTTTTTTTTGGGGGCCCCTTTGGGGGCCTCTTGGGGGCCTCTCCTGGCCTCTTGGGGGCGTCTTGGGCTGTCCTGGGGCGCTTTTGCGCCGTTCCGCCCCCTCGGAGGCCGTCTTGGGGGCCTCTCGCGGCCGCCTTGGGGTTCTTTTGGGGCCCTGGCCGTCTCAGGGTTTTTTTGGACCGCCTTGGGGGCCTCTTTGGGCCGTCTTGGGGCCCCCCTGGGTCGTTTGGGGGCCCTTTTGGGGGCTTCTTTAGCCTTTTTGGGACAATTTTGGTGGCTGCCTGGGCGGCCATAGGCTTATGAGAGTCGAGAAAGGCGAGAACGTTAAAATCATTAATTATCCCTGTGCGACCCTACCTAGGAGTTGGAACCCCTAGGAACGCAGCATTAGTAGTAACAGTAACGCTAAGCAGGCTAAACTAAAGCTAAGCTAAAGCTAAGCTAAAGCTAATCTAAAGCTAAGCCACAGCTAAGCTAAAGCTAAGCTAAAGCTAAGCTAAAGCTAAGTTTTTGCTAAGCTAAAGCTAAGCTAAAGCTGAGCTAAAGCTAAGCTAAAGCTAAGCCACAGCTAAGCTAACTATAAGCTAAAGATGAGCTAAAGCTAAGCTAAAGCTAAGCTAGAGCTAAGCTAAAGCTAAGCTGAAGCTAAGCTGCAGCTAAGCTCAAGCTAAGCTAAAGCTAAGCTAAAGCTAAGCTAAAGCTAAGCTAAACGCTAAGCGAAAAACTAAACGAAACGCTAAGCTAAAGCTAAGCTACAGCTAAGCTAAAGCTAAGCTAAAGCTAAGCTAAAGCTAAAGCTAAAGCTACAGCTAAAGCTAAAGCTCCCAGGGGACTGGGGGGAACCGCTCCCAGGGGACTGGGGGAACCGCCCGGGGCGCTTTCCACTGCCCGGCCCCTTTAAGCTAGAGAGTAAGAGCCCTTCTAGGCAGAGCCTAGGTAGGGAAACCACTTCGACTGTCTTGAAGCTGTCCTCTCCACTGCTCGTGCAAACATCCCACCCTCCCACCCGCAACTTGGACGCAAGACATCTTCAGACAAGACCGTGACGGTAGGTACTGCGTGGCACTTGGCCACGACACCTATGCCGACGACGACAGCGACATCGACGACGACGGCGCCGCCGACAGCGACTGCGACGACACCGACGACGTCTCCAATGTTTTCGACGACGACAACGACGACGACGACACCGACGACGACGACAACGACGCCGACGCCGACGACGAAGACGACGACGACGTCGCCAACGGAGACGACGACGAGGGAGGAGAAAAAACGACGACGGCGACAACGACGACAACGACGATGGAGGAGGGAAGACGGCGACGACGCCAACGACGAAGAAGGAGGAAGGACGGAAACGCCGACGACGACAACGACGAGGAAGGAGGGAAGACGACGACGATGACAACGACGACGAAGACGACGACGACGGCGACGAAATAGGAGGGACGACGACGAGACGCCGACGACGGACGACGACGACGAGGGAGGAGGATAACGACGAGGGAGGAGTGAAGACCACGACGACGACGACGACGACGACGACGGCGACGAAATAGGAGGGACAACGACGAGACGCCGACGAAGACAACGAGGGAGGAAGGACGACCACGGCGACAACGACGACGGAAACGACGACGACGCCAAAGACGACGAGGAAAGACAGAAGACGACGACGGACGACGACGACGACGACGACGAGGAAGGAGGGACGACGACGACGACGACGACGCAAGAGCGCGCGCGCACAATTTTGTTGAAAACCCGTGTTGCGAAACCTTGTGTTTTTGTAGGTTTTTTGGACGCACGATTTCGACATTCTTCCGAAACCGAAGGTTTTTGAAGGATTTCGGCATACGCCCGCGACGACGCGCGCGTCTGCACTTCGTCCCATTTTTTGCAGAGGATTCTCGCGACGGCACACGCGCAAGAGCATTCGACAGATTTCGACATGCGCGCGCGAAGCCCGTTTGGTAGCATTTTGTGAAAATCTGGGGAAACCTATGGTTTTCTCAAGATTTCGCAAGAGCTCGCGCGTAAGTTTTTTTTTTTTGTTGAATCAGTGTTGCGAAACCATGTTTTTTTTTTGGGGGGGAAATTCTATTTTGAAATCTCTCCGGAACCGAAGGTTTTTTAAGGATTTCGGCATGCGCGCGCCACGACACGCCCGTGTGCATTTCGTATCATTTTTTGCAAGGGATTCGTGAAAAAGTGATATGTTAGAACAAAACATGTCACCGCATAGTGTTATTTGACAGGGAACCGCAGGGGGGGATACCGGCTTGGCTGGGATGGTATGAATTCATATTTAGGATGGACATGTGGTCAGAATCGTATGTAATTTACAGCACGCGCGGGGGGGCCGATAAGTCCGGGGGGGGGGTGGGTAGAATCTATTAGTTTTTTAAAAAGGAGAATAAACGATAGGACAACTAATGATTTTGGCTTCTGGAGGCGCTCTTGGGGTTCGTCTTGGGGCCCTTTGGGGACGTGTTAGGAGTTTCTTGGGCCCTTTTGGGGCCATCATGGACCGACTTGGAGCCGTCTTCGCCTGTCTTGAAGCCATATGGAGCCGTCTTGAAGCCTTATTGGGCTTCACAGAGGGCCCAAAGTCCCGAATCATCGATTTTACATAGGTTTGGCACGTTTTTGAGCCCCAAATGGGGGTGGCTACTTTGGGTCGACGGATGTGGCGTAGCCCCTGGGGGGGGTTTAGGGGGGATACATGATAATGTAACACAATACAATATGTTGCAATTGTGCAATCTTTGGATACATTGGATACGTCGCATTGAGGCGTTCGCCGAAAAACGCTGTCGATCAGCACGTCGCCTCCGGACGTGGATTCCTTTCGTTTCGCGGGGTGCACGTCCGGAGCACGTACAGTCACGTCGTCGCGGGGCCTCTTGGGAGGTTCCTGGGGGCCTCCTGGAGGCCTCTTGGGAGCTTCTTTGGGCCCCTTGGGGAGTTCTTTGGGGCCTCTCCCCCCCTCCTTTTCGTACTCCCTCCCCATCTTCCCTTCCGGCGCCGGCTCTAATCATTGGCGCCGCCGTGACCAACTTCCACCTGGCTGGCGCTGCGCCGCAGTTCGCCCAGGGGGAGAGACATAACGTTACACTCCAGTCGTTGTGTGGCCTTGTGGGGGCTTCTTCGAGGCCTCTTGGATGCTTCTTGGGGACTTTTTGGGGGACTCTTAGGTTTTTTGGGGGGCCCCTTTGGGGGCCTCTTGGGGGCCTCTCGTGGCCTCTTGGGGGCGTCTTGGGCTGTCCTGGGGCGCTCTTGCGCCGTTCCGCCCCTTCGGAGGCCGTCATGGGGGCCCCTCGCGGCCGCCTTGGGGTTCTTTTGGGGTCCTCTTGGGCCGTCTCAGGGTTTTTTTTTGGACCGCCTTGGGGGCCTCTTTGGGCCGTCTTGGGGCCCTCCTGGGCCGTTTGGGGGCCCTTTTGGGGGCTTCTTGGGCCTTTTTGGGACAATTTTGGTGACTGCCTGGGCGGCCATAGGCTTCTGAAAGTCGGGAAAGGCGAGAACGCTAAAATCATAAAAAACGATAGGACAACTAATGATTTTGGCTTCTGGAGGCGCTCTTGGGGTTCGTCTTGGGGCCCTCTTGGGACGTGTTAGGAGTTTCTTGGGCCCTTGTGGGGCCATCATGGGCCGTCTTGGAGCCGTCTCCGCCCGTCTTGAAGCCATATGGAGCCGTCTTGAGGCCCTATTGGGCCTTTCATAGGGCCCAAAGTCCCGAATCATCATGATTTTACATAGGTTTTGGTAATTACGTTTTTGAGCCCCAAATGAGGGTGGCCATTTTGGGTCGACGGATGTGGCATAGCCCCTGTGTGTGTGTGTGTGTGTGTGTGTGGGGGGGGGGTAGGGGGGACACATAATAATGTAAAACAATACAAAATGTTGCAAGTGTGCAATTTTTGGATACATTGGATACGTTGCATTAAGGCGTTCGCCAGAAAACGCTGCCGCTCAGCACGTCACCTCCGGACGTGGATTCTATAGGCTTGCGCCACATCCGCCGTCCCCGTTCATTCTAGTCTTGGCTGCCGCGCTGTGCCCTGCTGGTCTCGCGTGCTGTGCCTCGCATTTCCCGCGTGCGCCGCGTGCGGCAACCACGTGCCGTGATGATTCATCGGAGCCTTATGGGCTGTTTTGGGGCGGCCTTGAAGGTGTGGGGCCTTCTTCGACGATCTTGGGACTGGGTATGTATGTATGTATATATATATATATGCATATTTATACGCACGTATTTATATATATACACATATTTGTACACATGCACACATATATGTACACACATATGTATATCGGAGATGAGGGGTGAGATCGAAGTGGATCGGAAAACCCCCCCACCGGGAAATCGGTTTCGGTATCGTGTTCGTGCGCGCCGCGCGTGCGGGCAAGGCGACGCTGCGTGGGTGGGCGAAAAATATGTCTCCTGTAGCTGAGGCGCGGCCGGACCAGAAGTTTCTCTTCCGGCAACCGGTGCCCCGCGGTGTCCCGCCGGTGTCCCGCTCGGGGGCCGGTTGCGCGCGGTGTCCCGCTGGTGTCCCGCTGGTGTCCCGTCGGTGTCCCGATGATGATGATAATGATGATGATGATGATGATGATGATGATGATGATGATGATGGTGATGGTGATGGTGATGGTGATGATGATGATGATGATGATGATGATGATGATGATGATGATGGTGATGATGATGATGATGATGTTGATGATGGTGCCCCGATGGTGATGATGATGAAGATGATGATGTTGACGATGTTGATGATGATGATGATGATGATGATGATGATGATGGTGATGGTGGTGATGATGATGGTGCCCCGATGATGATGTTGATGATGACGATAATGCTGATGATGATGATGATGGTGCCCCGATGATGATGATGATGATCGTGATGATGTTCATGATGATCACCTGATTTGATGATAGTGATGAAGATGATGATGATGATGATGATGATGGTGTCCCGGTGATGATGATGATGGTGATGAGGGTGATGATGATGTTGTTGATGATGATGTTGATGGTGTCCCGATGGTGATAATGATGATGACGATGATGGTGTCCCGATGATGATGATGGTGCTCATGATGAGGACGATGATGAGGTGATGACCGTGATTTTAATGATGGTGGCCCAATGATGGTGATGATGATGCTGATGTTGATGATGATGCTGGTGTCCCGATGATGTTGATGATGATGATGATGGTAATGGTGATGATGGTGACGATAATGATGGTGATCCGATGATGATGATGATGATGATGATGATGATGATGATGATGATGATGTTGACGATGCTGATGACGATGCTGATGATGATGATCGTGTCCCGATGATGATGGTGTTGATGATGAGGATGATGATGAGGTGATGATTTTGGTTTTAATGATGGTGGCCCAATGATGGTGATGATGATGCTGATGTGATGATGGTGATGGTTGTGATGGTGACGATGATGATGGTGTTCCGATGATGATGATGATGATGATGATGATGATGATGTTGACGATGTTGTTGATGATGATGATGATGTTGGTGATGGTGTCCCGATGATGATAATGATGAAGACGATGATGGTGTCCCGATGGTGATGATGTTGATGATGAGGATGATGATGAGGTGATGATTGTGATTTTAATGATGTGGCCCAATGATGGTGATGATGCGGATGTTGATGATGATGCTGGTGTCCCGATGATGTTGATGATGCTGCTAATGATGGGGAAGATGGTGTCCCGGTGATGATGATGTTGATGATGATGTTGTTCATGGTCATGCGGATGAGATGATGATGATGATGGTGGTGTTCCGATGATGTTGATGATGATGATGATGGTGGTGCCCCGATTAATGATGTTCATGATGATGATGGTGACGATTAAGGTGTTCCGATGATGATGATGGTGATGATGATGATGACGTTGATGATGATGGTGGTGAGGTGATGATGATGATGATGATGATGATGATGATGATGATGATGATGTCCCGATGATGCTGATGATTATGATGATGATGTTGATGGCGTTGATGACGATGATGTTGATGATGACGATGATGATGACGTTGATTGTGATATCGATTGTGATATCGATAGTGAAACCGATCGTTAAACCGATTGTGAGATCGATTGTGAGATCGATAGTGAGATCGATTGTGAGATCCATGGTCCGATCGATTGTGAGATCGATCGAATGAAACATATCGATTGATATCGATTGTGATATCGATCGAGTGAGATCGATCGAGCGAGACCGATGGTGATATCGATAGTGAGACCGATCGAGTGAGACGTTGGTCCCCCCCCGAACCTCCTTATCACCCGAAGGGTGGTCGTATAGGTATAGATAGATGCATAGGTATTATGTAATGTTCGAACCAAATATCATATCAAGGTGTTTCGATGGTACTGGGCCCTGAAGAGCTTTCTTGGCGCTTAAATGCCACATAGGCGGGCAATGCGCATGCGTGTATTTAGTGATGCTTTGACCCCTTCTGCACTCGAGGTCCTCTGCAGCATTCCATACTGGGTCTTTCTGGAACGGAGGATGGGGGACATGATCGAAGACGTCTGCGGCGAATCACCGCCGCCCCCTGCCTTTTTGAAATGCACCTCTGTGGCCAAACGTTTGGGGTCCAAAGCTTGGACAACCTATTGGACCACGTGTTCTCCGAGCCGCTATGGAAACCTTTCGGGGAACAGATGGGCGAGGAATAGGAGGACGAGGAGAGGGAGGGAAAAGGAGGAGGCGGAGGAGAAGGACGAGGAGATCTCTTGGGAGAGCCCCTTGCGCCATTTTCTGTGGCCTCCTGGGGGCTTCCCGGTGGCCTTTCCGAGGCCTCTTTGGGACCCCCTTGGGCTGCTTGAGAGCCTCTGGGGGCTTCTTGGAGGCCTCGTTGGCCTTCACGGCATTCCTGGCCCGCCTGACGCCGTCGGAAGCCGTTTTGAGGGCCCCTCTAGGCCGTCTTTGACCCCCCTTTTGGGGGATTTAAGAGCCGTCTTGGAGGCCATCTTGGGCGTATTGGAGGCCTCTTGGGCCGTCGTTGTGTCATGGGGCCCTCTTGGGCCGTCCTTGGGCCATCTTGGATGCCTCTTGGGCGATCTTGGGGCAATCTTGGAGGCCTCTTCGGTCGTCTTGGGCCGTCGGAAGGCCGCTTTCGAAGCAAATGCGAACATCATGCAACAACAGCTGGAGGAGAATCATTGATGTTGGATTCTTCGGGCCTTCCCAGAGGACCTCTTAGATGCCTCTTGCCTCGTCTTGGAGGCCTCTTGCGGGACCCCTTGGGCCGTATTGCCAGCTTGGGCCGTCTTGGGTGTATTGGTCGTCGTGGGCGCATTTTGGGGCCATCTTTTGAAGCCCTCTTGAGCCAGCCATTTGAGCCCTCCTGACGCGTCTTGGGGACATCTTGCGCCGCCCTGGGGCCATCTTGGACGGCTCTTGGGCGCTCTTGGGGCGATCTGGATGGTCTTTTGGGCAGTCTTCTGCCGTCGGAAAGCTGAACAGGAGAAACCCGAATCTGTCAACAACTAAAGAAACAAAACGAATGCTGACTCCTGGGACTGTCTGCGAGGGCCTCGTGGAGCTCTTTTGGGACGTTTCGGCAGCCTCTTGGGCCGTTTGGGGCCATCTTCAGGCCATGTTGGGCCTTCTTGGGTCCACCTCGGGCCATCTTGGGCTCTCTGGATACCATCTTGGCCGTCTTGGAGGCTATCTTGGGCCGTCGTGGGCCAGCTTGGAGATTATCTGGGGCCATCTTGGCCGTCATGGAGACCATCCAGGAGCCGCCGTGGCCAGCGCAATGAGCCGAAGCCCCAGAAGCGATTTTAGGACAACCAAGCGCCACCAGGCATTTAGCACGCCAGGCGTCCCTGTGGCAAGACCACATGGGGGAGGCGGATCGGATCCAGTGGCCTTCGGCTCAACCTGCCAACGTGCCTGGGCTGTTGGCCAGGAGCCTCAAAGATGCAGATGAGGGTCCATGGGGATGCCATTCGGGGCCCCTTGGGATGTTTTGGGCGCTGTCAAGGCGACAGAGACGAGTCTGGTAATCATGTACGTTTCTTTGGGGAATGTTGGGACTTTTGCTTCTTGAGGCCCTCTTGGCGGTCCTCTGGGGGCATTATTGGACCGTCTTAGGGAACCTCCTGGGCTGTTTCGAAGCTATCTTCGACCGTCGTGGGGCTACCCTGGGGCGTCTCGACGCTCTGTTGGATTGGGCCCGTTTGGGCCGTTTTGGGGCCCTCAGGAACAGTCTTGTAGCCACCATTGGGAGGGCTGGACCCCCCCTTGCTGAGTTCACTGCGGGGTTTTCCAGGGGAGCGGGGGGGGGTCCAAATGCGCGGTTTGGGATCCCGGGGGGAGGGGATTCTGATGGGAACCATCTCGCTCGCCCCGCAGACCCGCAAGGGGTCGGCGGATTCGAGTTCTCGTGGACCGACGAGTACCTCTTTTTGGGGAATTTCTTGGAGGCAGTTTTGGGGCCTCTCGGTGGTCTCTGGGGGTATCCTGGGAGCTCCCCTTGGGGCCTGCAAACGGTCTGGGGGGTCCTCTTGGGGCGGAGTGCTCGACATGCCAGTTCGAGGTTCCCCTTTTAGGCCCCTCTTGGGCTGTCGTGGGGGCCACTTGGACACTTGGGGCCCCAGACGCGGCGAAGACCAAGATAGCGCGTATGTTGGGGGCATCCTTGGACGCGGCGAACACTGAGATAACGCGTATGTTCAAAGTGTATGCTTCCCTGTGGGGGTGGGGCGATTCTTGATTCTTGGGTCCCTCTTGGGGGTCTTCTTGGAGCCCCCTTTTTGGCGTTTTGTGGGCTTTTGGGGCCGTCTTCAGGCCGTCCTGTGCGTCTTGCAGCGCTCTTGTGGCCGCGTCGGAACCATCTTGTGCACTCCGCGGCGGCTCTGGCATTGGCATTCGCGCCCGAGGATTGAGGATTGGGCCGTCCGAGTGGGCCCCCCGCTGGGAACATCTGCAGCAAGCAAGGCCGATGGGGGGTGGGGTCGAGGTTGGGGTTGGAGCGTTGAGAATCTTGCGATGAAGTAGTATGGGAAGCACACCAGCGCACCCGTCTCTCGGACGTGCTTCTCAGTTGGGACGTGGTTCTCAAGGTCTGTGCGCTCTGCTGCCGGCCCCCGGGCTGATTGTATCCTCTCCTCTCCTCTCCTTTTCTCCCTTTGCCCCACTCCGCCTCGATTCATCCCGCTTTTGCTTCCATACTCCCTTCTTATTTTCTTCCTCTTCTTCCCCTTTGCTCTTCCTCTTCCTCCTCTTCCTCCGTGTCTTCCTCCTCCGTCCCCCTCTCGTCGTCCTCCTTCTCTCCTTCCTCTTGGCGCCCACTTGGCGCCCTCCTGGTGGCTTACAGGGGGCCTGTTGCAGGTCCTAGGGGCTTTCTTGGGCTGTCTTGAGGCCCTGTTGGGCCGTCTTGGGTCCCTGTTGGACCGCCTTGCGTTTCTCTTAGCCATCTTGGGGGTCTCTGTGGGCACTCTTGGGGTCCTCTTGGATCTCTGGAGCTGTCTTGAGATCGTCTTAGGACCTCGTCGGCCATGTTGGGGTCTCTTGGGGTCTCTTGGGGTTTTCTGGGGCCGTCGTGGGTTCATTGTGGAGGCAGCTTTTTGGCCGTATTGGACTCCCGAAAACCTGAAGAGGCGAGAACGCGAAAAGGTGGGGGGGAAACGTGGAAACCACTGATGCTAGCTTCTAGAGGCCTTTTTGAGAGTCCTCGGGGGGCCCTGTCTGACGACTTGGGGCCCTCTCTGGTTGTCTTGAGGCCCTCTTGGGGCGTCTGGGTCTCTTGAGGCTCTCTCGAGAACCTCCTCGTGCCATCTTCGAGGCCTCTCGGGCCCTCCCGGCAGTGCGGTGGCGTCTCTAAGGGAATCCTGGGGGCCCTTAGAGCGGCCAAGGGGAGGTGCGGCGGGCCTCCTTCGTAGCAGAAGCAAGCTGCAAGCAGGGCCTGGGAGACACGCAGACCTCACGAAGGGCACATGGTATCAGTCTGGCAGCAAGCGTCACAGCCTGGCGCCCCAGAGGGGGCCGGTCTTTATTTTTTTATGGGAAGGTACCCTGACCAGGGTTGGCTGCAAGGGTTGACAGGAGGGTTGTCCTGGGTTGGTCCGAGGGTTTGCCGGAGGGGTGGCTTGTGGGTCGGTCCGCGCAGTTCTTCAAGAGCTGGTTCTCGGGTGCTGCCAGAGGTACCCCTGGCCCAAGGTGTTCCCAGGATCTCCAGGGAGGCCCCCACGGCCTCAAGAGCACCCCTCGCGAGGCCCAGGGGGGGCCCCAAGACCTGTGAGATGGAGCGAAAAGCGGGAGAGCGCCTCGGGCCAGGGGTACCTGTTTAGCACCCCCCCGAAGGAGGAGGAGGAGGAGGAGGAGGAGGAGGAGGAGGA
>CAUYUJ010019070.1:141385-143885 GCA_963575745.1 Prorocentrum cordatum
CTGGGGCCCGACACGCGGCAAAACATGCCCTTCGTGCCTTTCACGGCGCTTAGGTGTGAGGGTCCTGATCCGCATTCCTCCTCCTCCTCCTTCTCCTTCCTTCTCCTCCTCCTCCTCCTCCTCCTCCCTCCTCTTCACTGCCTCCGTCTTCTCTGACTCTCTCCCACCTTTTCTCCCAAATGACTTCCTGCTCTTCGTTGACCTCCTCCCCATTGACCTCCTCTTCCTCATGGATCTCCTCTTCATCGAGTTCCTTCTCACTGGCTTTCTCTTCCCTTGACTCCTCCCACCATGCTGAGAACGAGGAAGGAGGAATGAGGAAGAGGAGACGATAGTGGGGAGAAGAAGGAGAGGAGGAGACGATAGCAGGAGGTGGGATCATACAAAACCCAATATACATAGCGATGCTGCAATACACTCTCGTCCCAAGTCGCGCCACATTTCGAAAGCGACCCCACTCCATCCTTGAAAGTGCTGCACAATTTTAAGACCAATTTGCGCAGCCCTGAGACGAGAGCCACATTTCGAGAGCCACTCTCCTGCGTCCCTGAAACACTTGCAGACTTTAGGATGAATGTGCGCGGCGCTAAGGCGACATCTTTACCTTGAAAACGACCTGTGCTACATCTTTTGAAGCTGTCTTGAGTTTCAATGTTCATGAGCTGAAATGGTCAGGAGGTCTCAGGCAAAACGCCTGGCTCGCCCTAGCAAAACGTCTGGGTGTGCGACAGGGAATACATTTTAACAAGCAAAAAGGATGGAGGGAGTACAAGAATGAGGAGGAGGAGGAGGGGAAACAGGAGGAGGAGGAGGAGGAGGAGGAGGAGGAGGAGGAGGAGGAGGAGGAGGAGGAGAGGGGAGGAGGGGCATGGGGGAGGATGAGCAGGAGTAGTAGAAGGAGGAGGAGGAGGACCAGAATGAGGAGTATGAGGAGGTCGGAGGAGGCGTAGTGGGGAGCAAAAGGCCGTTTCAGGTCAAGTAAGGGAAGGATGATGAAGGTGAGGATGAGGATGCTGCTGCTGCCGATGATGATGATAACGATGAACATGTTGCTGATGGTCTCTGACGGTCTCTGACGGGGCGCGAGCGGTCGGGCCGCCGGCGCGAGCTGCGCGCGCGCCCGCTGCGCCCGCGCCGCTCAACCTTCAACCCAGCCCGCGCTGGTTTCTGACCCCTGGCCGCCCTGCCTCGCAGGCCAGCCTCGCCGGCACCCTCCTCAGGCCGCCCTGCCTCGCACGGCTGCCCTGCTGGGTCCTCTGCCTCGCAGCTGGCCCGCCACCCGTCCTCAGGCTGCCCTGCCTCGCACGGCTGCCCTCGCCTTCGGCCTGGCGCGCCCTCCGCGCACAGGCCGAGACCTCGCGCTGCCCTCATCAGCGCGGGACCTCGCCCTCGCCGCCTCCTCGGTGCAGCCGTCTGCCGCCTCCCTGGCAGCCTCCGCCTTGGCCGCACGCGCCCTCCTGCCTAGGGCCAGGAGGCCCTCCTCGTCGACGCCGTACGCCTTGACGACGTCCTGCAGGGGCTTCAGCGGCAGAGTGCCGCCGTATGCCCCCTGGTCTCCTCGCCCTTCGCCTCCTCCTGGTCGTGGCCTCCTCCCTGGGGCAGGCTCCTGCACCTCCTGCAGCTCGCCAGCCGCCGCCTCCAGTTCCTGCCACGGGTCTCCGCCGGCGCCCTCCTTGAAGTCGCACCTGCACGCCCCCCTCGACGGCAGCGGGTGCAGCCCCTTCCTCTGTCTCCTGAGCTGCTCCTTGCAGCCCCTCTGCTCCCCTCTGCACTCCTGGAACAGGAGCTCTCCTCTCCTCGTCTTCACCTGCAGGTGGCCCTGGGCGCCACTCGCCCCGCACCTCCTGCACGCGAGCCCCCTCTCGCCCTGCTCGCTCTCGTACTCCACGAGGTGGTGGCCCAACCAGCGGATGACCGGCCTGAGCGCCTGACTCGCCGCCGCGCCTCCTCCAGCCGCACCCTCGTCCTTCTGGTTGGCCGCCTCCTCCTCCTCTTCCTTCTTGGCCTCGTCGTAGGCCTCCTGCAGCCCTGGGGGCATCTCGTCCAGCTCGATCATCGTCTCGCTTGGGATGCCCTCCGCGTCCGGCGCCTGCGACTGCCACCAGACTGAGGACTGCCCGATCCACCGCGCCGTCTGCTTCGCCAGGGAATGAGCTCCTTCCGCCGCCAACGCACGCTCGGGCCAATGGCCCCACATGCTGGCCCCCTCCTTTGCGTGGCGGTCGGCCTCCTCATTTCCATCTCGCGTCCACCTTTCGGTCTCCGTCACGCACTCCGACTTCGACCTGTGCGCCTTGACCTTCGTCACGTGCACGCCCTCCTGGCCGCCGAGCTCGCTCCACCACCTCTTCCACAAGTGCCTCCTCGCCGCACCTTTTGCCAGCGCCTTGCCGACATCCGTCGCCTGACGGATCGAGCCCGAGCAGTCGCTGCACAAATCCAGCGGCGCCTGGGAGCAGCTCGCCAAGTAGTGGAACGCGTAGTCCTCGCCGTCCCTGGC
>CAUYUJ010019070.1:148885-163885 GCA_963575745.1 Prorocentrum cordatum
CTCCCTCCTCCCTCCCTCCCTCCCTCCTTCTGTCCCTGCAGCGTGGGGTCTCGGGTCGCGCAGCCGTCGCCAGGGCTCTCTTGCGCGCCAGTTGCTCGCGGGGGGCGCGCCTGCCCACGCCGGGTGCTGCTTCAGATAGCAGCCGCCCGCGCCTCCTGCGTCTCGAGGCGGCGGGGGCCACCGGATCGGGGCAGCGCCAGAAGGGGGAAACGTTAGGGGTGGAGATGTTCCGGGTTTGAGGTTCGAGGTTCACACGCACATGCGAACACGCGAATACGCGAATACGCGCACGCGCACACGCACGCGCAGGCGCGCGCACGCGCACGCGCACGCGCACACGCACACGCACGCGCAGCCGCTCTCACGCGCACGCGCGCACACGCAGACGCACACGCACGCCCGCACGCACGCGCACGCGCACGCGCACGCACACGCACGCCTGCACGCACACGCACACGCACACGCACACGTTTTCTAAGAAGTCGGCGGCGCAGAGGAACCTCAGGCGCGGTCGGCAGGTGGAGGTGCCAATTGCGAACGATCTTACTTCGCCGCTACGAAAGTTCGGCCAAAATTCAACGCCTCCCGTTAGGCGACGGGGCCCCAGTACAACGTTGGCAGTGGGCCCGTTAGGCCGCGGGGCCCCAGTACAATGTTGGGTTGAAGCATTTTTCGCTCCAGTCTCGGGCGGCACCGCCCTTTCGAAATCGAGCCCGCGGGTTTCGAAATCCAGTCGAGCTCGTTTTGGGGAGGAAGTCCTAGGCGAAAGCCACATTTCGAAATCGAGCCCGAGGGTTTCGAAATCCAGTCGAGCTCGTTTTGGGGAGGAAGTCCTAAGCGAAAGCTGCATTTTCGAGTTTTCGGGTCAGGGCTTTGAAAAGTTTAATACCAAACGGTGTGGCCATTTCGAAACGGCGGTTTCGCTTGATACTTCCTTGGAAAAAAACGATTTCGAACGATTTCGAAACTTTCGGGTTCGATTTCGAAATTTCGCTCCCGCCTAGGACTTCCGCAAACATAGAATTCGAAACCTTTCTGCTTCGATTTCGAAATGGCGCTCCCGCACAGGACTTCCTCAAACATAGAAGTCGAAACCTTTCTGCCTCGATTTCGAAATGGCGCTCCCGCGCAGGACTTCCTGCAAACTGAGGTTCGCTGTTTAGCTGAAAACACAAAACGGGTCAAAACTTTCGTAGCGCCGATGTAATCGAACGCGCCATGATGGAACAGCCCAGCCAGGGCCGTGCAGGTGGTGTGGTGCAAAACGAGAGGCGTTGTAAAGCCAACGTGCTGCGGCCAGAAAGACCCCAGAACATAAACTCTACATGGATAATTTGAAGCACAAGCTGCAGTTTTGTGCAACATAGGGCCAACAAAAAGCGTGCATCTGCCAGAACGGAAGGAGCACGATAGCTCGACCCAAGGCGACCTGTAAAGCTGCCAGACCAACTGGTTGGTGGGGTAACGCTGAGAGCTCTGGCCTGGTGGCGCGATGGGTAGGGTGCTACCCTCCGAGCCGGCGACGCAAGAGCAATAGCATGGGTGTGGTGCTAGACTGCTACACTTACAGGCCGCGGCAGCACTTCAACAGCGGACCCGACGCTGAGACAACACATATCGATGGTGATGCAACGCAACACATGTGGAAACACGCACAACCGGGGCCGAAACCAACCGAGTGAAACCATGTTGTGAATCCCGGTGGAAAACCGCGCCACCAAGAAAGGCCAGTGCCAGTGACACGCCCAAGGTGGGCAACAAGAAGGCTGCGAAAAGGCGCCGACGAGTGCCGCTCGAGCAACGCAAGTGGGGACGCGCGGTGCCCTGTGCGCACCGTCGTTTAGGTCGCCACCAAATCGCCCCAGGAAGTCTCAGACAACACGCGGAAGGCGCCGCGAAGCACGCAGAAGGTCCAGTGGAAGAATCTACGCCGAACCTGAAGAAAAACACCACGTGTAGGACAGACCTCGGCGGTGGCAAATGCAATGCCACACCGGGAGGCCCACCCACGCGGAGCCAGGAACCCCGACCAAACGCGAGCAGTTCGGGGGGCCCGCAAAACGCGGCGCCAGGAGAGGGAGCTCCTGGCGCCGTGGTGGCTCAACACCCGTGGTGGGGGCAACCCAGAAGAAGAGGGAAAGGGAGGGAAAGAGCAAGCAAGGCAGACGCAGGGGGGAGCTCGGAAAGACGACGGCGGGGGACCGCGACGTTGCCGAACCCACGACCGACGACGACGGCGACCGAGCGAACCCCGCGACCCACGAGGGGGAGAGGGGGGGCCGACGAGCCACCGCGCGGGGGGAACGCCGCCCGGGGGTGGCAGGAACGCCGCGGGGCCCGAGGCCGGGGGTTGCGGAAGCAGGGGCAGGTAGAAATCGGCAGAGCCAAGGGCGACAGAGCGGTGGTGCGCCCAGACCGATTATTTCGGTGAGTAACGGGGCGCAGCCGGCGACGCATCGGTGTGTGCCGCGAGCGACTGACCAGTGCGCGATAAAGCAAGCAGCGGCACATCAGTGCTTGTCCGACGAGTGGCCGCCCGATTCTAGAACTGCACCGCGGTGCCCTCGCGCGCCGCGAGGAAATCGTGCGGGGGGCTCACGACATGCAGCCATGGGTCCAGCGTATTGCCGCCGTGCTGTGCGCAGTGAGCTCTCCAAGTTATCTTGCTCTGGCCCCTCGGCCGCATGATGCGGGCCACGAGCTGTTCCTTGGGGGCAACCGCCAAGCCGGCCAGGTGTCCGACCGAATCAGGGCCCTCGTCTGCTTCGGTCTGTCAAGTCTGGCCTGCTGAGGCCGAGGGGGCGCGAGTGCCAGAGCACTCGCGCCCCCGGAGCGGCGGTTTGCCGCCCGCGGGCGGTTCGGTTGGGGGCGCAGGAAGTCGATCATGACCTGTGGCGAGGGCATTTGTGGGCGAGCTCGCCCCTTCCATGTTTCCTGTGGCCCCAGGTGGGATAACCCCAGTGCTCGCGAGTCCATGGGGGGTCAGCCCGCGCCTCCGTGACCGTCAGCCAGAGGGCGCCTTGCGCTAGCCAGGCGAGGCGAGGTCCGCCCCGTGATTGTGCCTCCGCAGCGGTCACGTGGGTCATGATCCGTGGGGGACTGGTGGGAGGCGCGCGCGTCTGTCAGGCGCTACTGCCTAAGCTGCCCGCAGCGACGATTGCCAGTCTGCCACCCGCGACGCAGTCGGCAAGACAGCCAGTGCGAGAGGGCGCTGGACCTGATCGCGCACCGCTGATCGCATTGGCCTGCTCTGGCGAATTTGCGTGAGAGTCCGTGCCGGTCGTTGGGTCGACGGCGTCGTCCTCGTGGTCCGCCCGCCCGGGGCGTTGGGCTAGTTCGCTCGCGGGGCCCTCGCCGCCCTCGACCGCCCGCTGCCGCGGTGCTCGACTGGGCCCGCGCTGTCGCGGTCCGGCGGCGCGGGCAGCGGCGGCGCAGAGCGGCCGTTGGCAACGTGGCGGCACAGGGCAAGTTCGCCCTGTCCGTCTGGGTCTGGGCTGCTGTCGCCAGGCAGCGATTGGTGGCGTGACATCGACGAGATTGGTGGTGTAGCTTCGAAAAGATTGACGCGCGCAGGATTGGGAACTAGCTTCGAGACTTTGCCCCCCTGCGCCTGCCTTCGTGCCGCCGCCCGCCGCGATGCAGGCGGGGCCCCGCGAGAGCGCCAGACCCTCCCGCCCCCGAACACCGCTGGGCCCCAGCATTGCGCGGGCCGCCACTTCGAGCCCTCCGTCGACGCCCGCCTCCGCGGCCGCGTCGACAGCCTCCTTCATGTCGACGCCCACTGCTCCTCCATGGCCACCCCCTCGTCGCCCTCCTCGCCGCCTCCATCGCCGGATTCAATTGATCGCGGAAGGAATGTGTCACGCTTGATAAGCAGCAATGAGGACATATGGCAAATATAGTACTCCCTTGCTGGCCATGCCAACAAGGCGGTTCATGGCAAGCTCGCCTTGCCCCCCTGGATCCGGGGCGCTGTCCTCGGGCAGCGATTGGCGGCGAACCGTTGACGAGATTGGCGGTGTAGCGTCGAGGGGGTTGGTGTCCGCAGGATAGGGGGCATGTTTCAGGGCGTCTCCGCCCTGCTCGCCTCCGTGCTGCCATCCGCCGCGGTGCCGGCTGGCAGGGCCCCGGGGGGGCGCCGAGCCCCCTCGCGTCCCAGCGTCGGTGGACGTCGGCACTTCGCGGGCCGCCTTCTCGAAACTCTCGTCGGCGCCCGCCCCCGCGACCGCGTCGACGGCCTCCTTCACCTCGACGCCCCCCTCCTCCTCCATGGCCGCTTCCTTGTCGTCCTCCTCCCTATCCCCATCGCGCGTGTCGCCGAACTCCTTCCTGACCTTCTCTGCTTCTTCCCCCTCCCCCGCCCTGTCGTCGTCTCCGTGCACCTGCGTGACCTCTTCGGCCGTGCCGCCGCTGCCGGGGCCGGCGGCCGCTGCCGGCAGCGGCTGTTGATGTGTCGGGCATGCTGTGACAGATGATGGGTCGGCGGCGCTGCCCGCGCGTCGATCGGAGCGCAGTGGCAGATGATGGATCGGGGTGCTTGGGCTCAAGGTTCAGACTCCGTGGTTCGCTGAGCCGCGACTGGGCCAGCGGCCGCTGCGTCCGCCCGTTCCCGTCGCGCGTGCTGATCGGGGGTCAGACGCAGATAATGATGGACTCCATCTTCGCCCCCGACGTCTCGCTGAGTGGCGCCAGAGCTGGCTGTCGCTGCCCCCGCTTGTCTTTCTCGCGCGTGCTGAGCAGGGCGCTGCGGCGGATGGCGGTGGGCTCCAGCTTCGCAGCCAGCATCTCGCTGCGCGCGTTCGCCCCGCTCGTGCTCCTCGGGGCGACGGGGCCCCGCTCGTGCTCCTCGCGCCCGCTCGGCAGCTTCGTCCCGGCGTCTCGCTGTGAAGCGCCAGGGCCAGCTGCCCCTGCCCCTGCGCGTGCTTCTCGCGCGCGCTGATCGGGGTGCAGGATTAGATGTTGGTGGGCTCCGTCTTCGCCCCCGAGTTGGATCAGCGCCGGGCTCGGGTGCCAGTGTCCCCGCTTCTTCCTCTCGCGTGCGCCCATCGCGGCGCTGTGGCAGACGGAGATGGCGGTGGGCTCCGACATCGCTCGCCGCATCTCTCGGAGTGGCGCTCGGATCGGCTGCCGCTGCTCGAGTCCTTCTCGCGTGTGCTGGGCAGGGCGCCGCGGCAGATGGCGGTGGTGGGCTCCAGTTTCGCCCCCGGCATCTCGTTGAGCAGCGCCGGGACTGGCTGCTGCTGCCCGTGCTGGTCGGGGTGCTGGAGTAGATTTTGATGGTGGGCTTCGGCTTCGCCCCCAGCATATCTCGGCGCAGCGCCAGGATCAGCTATCGCTGCTCCTGCCAGCCCGTCTTGCGCACGCTGATCGGGGCGCTGTTGCAGATGATGGTGGGGTCCATCTTCGCTCCCGCCATCTCGTTGAGTAGCGCTAGGGCTGGCTGCCTCTGTCCATGCCAGTCGTTCTCGCGCGAGTTGGTCAGGCTGCTGGAGCAGCTCAGGGTGGGCTCCGGCATCGCACCCAACATATCTCGGAGCAGCGCAAGGGCTGGCTGCCGAGGCCCCCGCCAGCCCCTCTCGCGCGCATTGGTCGGGGTGCTGGAGCAGCTGATGGTGGGCTCCGGCATCGCTCCCAGCGTGTATTCGGATCGGCGCAGGGGCTGGCTGCCACTGCTCCTGCCAGTCCTTCTCGCGCGCATTGGTCGGGGTGGTGCAGCTGGTCGATGCGGCCTTTCTGCGGCATTTTCCGTGTCGGATCGATCTGCGATGGTCCCAGGGCCCGATGCGAGGCGAAAAGTCCGTCGCGCTGCTCGCGATCGTGTTGCTGAAGTCCATCGGGTCGCTCATGGTGGCGCTGCTGGGGTCCGTCATGCTGCGCGCGATCCTGTTGGTCGAGTCCATGGTGCTGCTCGCGTTCGTCCTGCTGGAATCCGTCGTGATGCTGGGGTGCATGTGCCGGGCCGAGTGGCGCGCTCGGCTGGGCCGCCGCGCGAGTCGCAGTTGCCGCCGCCGCCGCCGCAGCGGCGTCCGCGTCGGCCGAGGCGGCGCCAGCCGCGCGGGCGGTGCCCGCGGTGGCAGCGGCGCCCGCGGCGCAGGAAGCGCCAGCGGCGAACGCGGCGTCAGCAATGCTGGCGGGCGCCCGCGGCGCCGTCGCGCCCGCGGCGCCTGCGACGCCCGCGGCGCCGGCGGGGCGCGGCGCTTGCAGTGCGCGAGGCGCTCGCGGCGCCCGCGGCGCCGGCGGCCCAGGTGGCGCCGGTTTGCGCCAAAGAGGCCTGGGCGCCCGCGGCGCCCGCGGCGCGGCGCCCGCGGCGCGGGCAGCGCCAGTGGCGCCAGCAGCGCCAGCGGGCGCGCGGCGCCTGCAGTCCTGCGCCCGCGGGGCCTACTGTCCGGCAGCGCGGGCGGAGGCGGCCGCCCCGCGGTGCCACTGGCGCCCGCGGCGCCCGCGCCGCCCGCGGCGCCGGCAGCGCGGGCGGAGGCGGCCGCCGCTTGCCGCCGTCGCCGCGCCGCCGCGGTCTCCATCGCGCCGGGGCCAGATCGCCGTCTCTGTGTGTGCTCGAGCTCAACCGGTTTGAGCAAAGGGGGCTACGGTCACGCGCGCGCACATGCGTGACTTTTGTGTTCGTGTTCGAAACGGCGCAGGTCCATGTGAGCGCGTGCTGTTTTTTGTGACAGGAATAATGGGCCTGCGCATGAGAATGCCGCAACGTGGTCGGTTAGTGTCCGCGCGTGATCCACATATTGCCGCAACGTGCGCTTCGTACTATAGTTTTGGGGAGGATGCTGGGGGGTGTTGTCATGGTTCCCCGTTCACCGCCAGTCGGGTGGTGCAAGGGGGTGTATATCATTAGAAAACAGTGATTCGCCCCTCCCCGCTGGGACAGAAAGGGGGAAAATGGAAACGGGAAAGCCCTAATACACCTTCGCCCAGAGGGCTGGTTGGATTCTTAAAATGTAGTGAGGTACCCCGTGGCCAAGCAGTCCAAGCAAGTGGTCGCCCCATTCCCCTGTGCCTCATGGTTCGGGTTCTCGGTGCAAGCAGTATTTGCATTCAGTTATTTCGACGACCTCCACCCCAAACCCCTCTGTGGGCTTTTTTTGGGGGAGTGGGGGTGTGGTTTGGCACAGACTGCGCGGGGCGCGGTTGGTGTAGATGGAGGTATTTGTAAGTATTGTGTGATGCCTGTGTGGGCTTCGCCAGCAATCATTTTCCTCCCCCCAATAACATGAAAATGTTTTTCTTCCCCCAATAACATTGGCAGCCCCCGACAAGGAGAGCGGAACGGCGCGCGCCACACTGATGCGTTCAACGAGCTTATGACCTTGCCTGGAAAGGTTGGGTTATTTGTTTGAATCGCATCGTGATCGGGATAGACCGTTGCAATGGTTCATCGTCAACGACGAACTCTTCCAAACTCCTTAGGGGGTTTCTTCCTGGAACTTGCTGCGTGCGCGTCTCCCCTCCTCCCCTTCTCTTCTGTGCCTGCCCCCTTCCGCCCCTTCGATTGGTCCCAGCCTCGAAGCCTTAAGTCGGGCATGTCCCTGTTCCAGAAGAATATATATATATATATATATATATATATATTCCAGACTAGTTGAAAATAATCGGGGGGCGATTTGACGTGCTCATTTGCATTTTTTAGGTTCGTTTTGGACTACTGTAAATTTTCCTTTCCAAAATTCGCCTGTAGGAGGACATGCCCGGCTTAAGCGTAGCCCCGAGGTCTTTCTTTGTAGTCGAGTGTCGGCCGATCACGGAGTAATCAGGCGCGTGGAGATCTCCGAGGTTTGCGAGGAGGACGGGAGAGGAAGAAAAAGAGGGGAACTTCCCCCCTCCGCTTTCTTGCTCGTCCCCGGTCTACCCTACTTCGCGCTCACTCCCCACCCCGTCCCGTCCCTCTTCCCAGCGTTTTTGGTTTAGTGGAAATTCCTTTTGTGCTCCCTCCCTCCCTCTCGCTTTCTCTCGTCACTCGCCCTGTCCGCCCAGCCGCTCCCTTCGCGCTCCTCCGCCCGCCCCTGGTCCTCCCAGCCGTCCTTCCCGAAAAGGCGCCACCCCAGATGATCCGAATATGGGGAAAGATCTGCCCATGACCTCCCCTTGTGGGTCGATGTTGCAAGACTTGGCCTCGAGCTTCCCTCCAAGGTGCTTGATGTCCTGCTTGATGCTGTTGATGTCCATTGCTCAGACCCTGCTCGGGGTCTGCACATAGCTGGATGTCGTGGAACCAGAAGAAGAGGCAGGGGATGAGTGATTCCAGTCCGCACCTCTGTCCAGCATGCCATACGGCTCGGCCATGCCATGGGCTCTGTAAGATGGCGGGACAAGTTGCATGCAACATCCAACCTCTCCAGTTCTTTCAAGAGCGAGAGGGGGTGCTTGTCGGTGTAATACAGGTTTTTGAAATGTTGTGCTGCTTGTTGCAAGCTCTCGAACGGCTCATCAGCTCGTTTTGAAAGTGTTTAAAGCAGCTCACACTGAAGATCGCGCAGCACAAGAACATGACTTGCAGTCTTGCCGCCTTGAGTGAGTCCCGCCCAAGGCCAAAGTGGCTACGGTTCCTCCCTCCCCCCTCCTCTCCTCCTCCTCCTCCATTCCTTTTCCTTATACATAACTCCTCCCTGTCGCACCCCGAGGCCAGTTTTTAGAGCCGGCAGGGCGTTTCGCCTGAGCCTTCCTCATCATATATGATTCTGAAGCTTAAAAGTGACAACATTTTCACACATGGAGGGCGGGTGGTTTTCAATATGTGGCTCTCGCCTTAGCGCCGCGCACATTCGTTCTCAAACATTGCAAGAGTTTCATGGAGTGAGGGCGGGTGGTTTTCAACATGTGGGTCTCGCCTTGGCGCCGCGCGCATTCGTTTTAGACATTTGCAAGGGTTTCCTCGCCTTAGCGCCGCGCGCATTCGTTTTAAACACTTGCACGGGTTTCACGGATTCAGGGCGGGTGGTTTTCAATGTGGTTTTCGCCTTAGCGCCGCGCACATTCGTTCTAACAATTTGCAAGAGGTTCACGGATTGAGGGTGGGCGGTTTTCAAACTGTGGCTCTCGCCGTAGCGCCGCGCACATTCGTTTTGAACATTTGCAAGAACTTCATGGATTGAGGGCGGGTGGTTTTCAAAGTGTGGGTCTCGCCTTAGCGCCGCGCACATTCGTTTTAAACATTAGCAAGAGTGTCGTTGTTTCCCATGGTCAGCGTACCAGAACGGTGTTTTGGAAAGTTTCAAGCCTGTGCGGGCGCAACGTCCATGTTGATTCGCGGTGTTGAAGTTTCAAAAACGGCGTTCTGGCAGGATGCGGGATGGTCAAGACGCAGCAGTCAGGTTAATCCGTGGCGTTGAAGTCCCGAGACAAATATTTGGCATGACTCAGGATCTCCAAACGGTTGTCTTCCAACGAGGCAGTTCCCTCAGTGGGAATGAACCGTTGTATGGGGCCTATGAAGAGGGAGCTTGGAGGGAGTGGTAATTCCAACATTGTTGATGACTCTTGGGTTTACACTGCTCCTCCTCCTCCTCCTCCCTCCTCCTCCTCCTCCTCCTCCTCCTCCTCCTCCTCCTCCCCCTCCTCCTCCTCCTCCTCCTCCTCCTCCTCCTCCTCCTCCTCCTCCTCCGCCCTCTTCGCACCCCCCCCAGTCCCGCGGGCGAGCGTGCCAGGAACTTTGAGCCCAGATGGTGTGCGCCTTCGGCCTGGGTCCCGAGGTCTCGCTCCCGCGCGTGGGTATGGGGAGGGATGAAGGGAGGGAGGGAGGGATAGAGGGAGGGATAAAGGGAGGGATAGAGGGAGGGAGGGATAGAGGGAGGGATAGAGGGAGGGAGGGATAGAGGGAGGGATAGAGGGAGCGAGGGAGGGATAGAGGGAGGGAGGGAGGCAGGGAGGGAGGTGAGGATGTCAGAGGAGGAGCAGGCACTGACATCGCTGCCGTTGTCGCTCTCCCGGGAGGCTCTCGTCGCCACGGCTGGACTTGCATCGAGATTCCAGCCAGAGCGCACCGCAGGCAGGAGAGGTCCGGGGAGTAGCGGTATCGGTACCGTGTGGCTTCCCCAGGATCTTGGCATCGCTCCGGCCCGCTGGGGGGGAGATAACGGGGAGGCGGGGAGTCGAGGACTGCAGGAAAGCGGCCTTGGCGGGACCCTGAACGGCGCCTGGACAACCACGGCCCACGCGGGCCCAGGAGGGTGATGGAAAGGTGCGTGTTTTTTTCGCCCCCTGTTTCTTGCCGTTAGCGCACGCCCCAAGACCTTCCGTCTCGATGTGGACGGACTTTGGAAAGGGTGCCCAGGTCCATTTCGGTCCGATCGATCCGATTCGACGACGATTCTTGCGGGCCCGATCCGATTCGATTTCGATTTTCGTTCGGTCCGATTCGGCCCGACGCCTGCATTGCGTTGTCATGCGTCCTGGCGCGGCTGATCCGATTCCGTTCCGACGCCGTGCCGATGCAGCCCCATCCGACCCATTGTCGGCCCGGATTAGTAGGCCGACCCTGCCAACTCCGGGGTACTCTCGTGTCCTGCGTCTCGCTGCCCATGCCTCCTACATCCCTGTGGCAATGTGGCCCTCGGAAGGGTCTTGTGTCCTCTCGCGCTGCAACACGGAAAACAGGCCTCCGCACCGAAACCCAGGGCGCGGCGCACGCCGGCGGGCTCCCACCGGCGGCGCACCACCAGACGCTCAGCTTGCTCTCTCTGCCCGCGGGAGCGTCCGCTGGCGGCCCCGATGCGTCCCGTCGCGATGCGCGCCTGCGCCGTCCGGGAATCCTTGGCCGACCGTGCATTCCCACCCGATCCGCTTCCCCGATTCGAAGTGCCGGCTGCGCCCGCCTCTTCCGTGCTGCGTGCCCGGAGTGCCCCCGCCCTGGGAGCCCTTCGTAGAGGCTCGGGGCAGCCCACAGGGCGCCGGGCCCTCTGCGAGCGGGGGGGGCGGGCGCCTCTCGGAGGACGCCGGCGCTGCACCGCTGCACCGAGCCCGGCCTCCTGCCCTGGCACGTCGATTAGGGAATCGGCCGTTTTCGGCTCGCGAGGGGGCGCCGCGGCCGTCCTTTGTGCGTGCCCAGGCCCGTCGGTTTCGGTCCTCTGGGCCGTTTTCACCGAGGGGAGGTTTACGAAAGGGAGGTTTGTCCACCGCCGACTCGTGGGCAGGAGAAGCCCCAGCCCAGATTCAAGAGCGCAACAAAAACGCCCCCTGCCCTGGTTCACGAGGCGCTGTGCGCTGGACCTCCTGTGGGCTGGCAGGGTCAGCCCTGCGTATTGCGCCGCGTGTCGCGCGGCGTGCTGGCGGCTCCTTTGGCCTCTGGGAGCTCCCGTGTGTTTTACGGACCACGCATTTGGAACAACTCAGGGTGGGGTAGCACTGGTGCGTCCCTCAACTGATAGCAGAATGGAGGCGTAGCCTCACTGGGTGGGGGCGCAACTTGTAACAACAATACAGAACCCCCCACTGGTACCCGTGGGATGCAACCTGTCGCTGGGTGGGGGCGAGTTTTTGCATCCCCCAACTGATCGCACAATGGAGGCGTAGCCTCACTTGGGCCCCCGGCTTTGCATCAGGGATCTTAGTTCTGGGCGGCTCGGCTTGAGGTGCCTGCTGCAGAGACCCCCTGCCCCTGCTGCTTTTGGTCCTCCTCACTCCGGTCCCCTCCTGCTGTTTGGATTGTCTCGCTGGAGCTCGGGAAGGGGGTGGTTTGGTGGGGGAGGTCCTCGCGTCGAGGGGATGAGGGGGGGTAGGAGAAGGAGGAGGGGGAGGAGGGGTCCTCGTTTCGAGGAGGAGGAGGAGGAGGAGGAGGAGCAGGAGGAGGAGGAGGAGGAGGAGGAGGAGGAGGAGGAGGAGGAGGAGGAGGAGGAGGAGGAGTGAGCAAGGAGCGAGTTCCGGGGAGAGGTCCGGGGAGTAGCAGTATCGGTACCTTTTGGTCTCCCCAGGTGCGATGCCCAACAGCAGTTCTTGTTCACTTTGAACAGGACTCGCTGTCCGCGCCGCCGCGGACGTTGCTCCTTGAACACAAGAAGCCGCCTGCCCAACAGCGGCCGCTGTCGGTTTTGGACAACGCTTGTGGTTGGGCATTGCACCCATTTTCCGTACCCATATCGGGCGTCTGAAGCACGCCTCTCGGCGAGGCGCAGCTGCTGAAACCAAGGGCGCCCTCGAGGGCGCGAGCGAAGTTCTTCGCGCCTCGCGCTTCGCGGTTCGGCTCCGAATCCTCCTCGTCCTCCTCTTCTCCCCTGTGGGGGCGGCGCGAGAGCGCGAAATTGTTCGCGCTTCGCGCTTCGCGCAGTGCGAAGCGCGAACCTGTGAGCCTTTGTGAAACTCATGCCGAGGCCGGAAGGCCTCGGAGGGGGATAGGACGAGGATAACTCCGTTCCAGAGCGTTCTGGAACGCTCTCGGAGCTTTCTGGAGCGCTCTGAGAAGGCAGCGACGCTCGAGATATTCCCCAGAGTTGCCGGCCGATTTGTCCTCACCCGATTTCGTTTATCCTGGCCCTGGCTGCGTTTCTTGCCTCCGAGGGCCGACGAGCCCGCCCGAGCACGTCGAACCGCCCCCCCCTCGGCGCGTCGCCGGGTGCGCCGACTGCGGCCCGCGGGCCCCCCTCCCCTCCCCCAGCAGGCCCCCCCAGGGGCCAGCGCGCCCCCCCCCCCCCCAGGCGGACCAGCGCGCCCCCCCCCCCCCCCAGCGTCCCCCCCCCCAGCGGGCCAGCGTTGGCCCCCCCTCAGCGCAGCCCCCCACCAGCGCGCCGTCGACCCGCCCCCCCCCTCCCCCCGCGGGCCGGCGCGGCCCGCGCCCCGAGCCCGCGCAGGCCACCTCCTGGCTCGGCGCGGCGGGCGCCTCCGTGGTGGGCGGGCGCGCCCCCCCGCTCGGCGCCGTCGGCGGCGGCTCGGCGGCTGACGCCGCCGCTGCCAGAGTGCTCGACCCTCGAGCCCCGACCCTCGACCCTCGAGCCTCGACCCTCGAGCCTCGATCTTCGAGCCTCGAGCCTCGAGCCTCGACCCTCGGTGGGCGGCGGTGGCGCCGCCGCCGCCGCCACCTTCGCCGCCGCCTTCGTCGCCTTCGTCGCCGCCGCCGTCGCCACCTTCGTCACCTTCGCTGCCGCCGCCGCCGCCATGGTCGTCGCCGTCGCCGCCGTCAATCGAGGATCGAGCGAGGCGGGCCGAGCTCTTCGGGCGTTCTGTGCCTTGATCGGCTCCCGATCGGCGCGACTGCCGCTGCCGCCGTCGACGTTGCTCGCAGTCGTCGGCATCACCGTCGCCGTCGCTGCCGTCGTCGTCGTCGCCGCCGTTGTCGTCGTCGTCGTCGGCGTCGTCGCCACCGCCGCCATCGTCGTCGTCGTGCTGTCGTCGCCATCGTTGTCGTCGCAGTCCTTGCGGAAGTTGTGAGGAGACCACGCGTCAGCGGCCGACCCGGGGGTGGGTGGGTGGGGGGGCAGGGACGTGGGAGGCCACCGGCAGGCCACAGGCCAGGCCACAGGAGGCCGAGCCCAGAGGAGGAGGCTTCGCCCCAGCGGCGACCCCCTGGCCTCACTCGGCGGCGAGCCAGGGGGGCAGCGAGAAGGAGGAGACCTTCTCAGGAGGCCGTGGGGCTGCCAAGAGGCCCTCACGCCTTCGAGAAGTGCTTGTTGTGCTTGCGAGGACGGCTTGCCGCCGACACACCCCTGCCTTCTTGTCATCTCTCGTACGCTGCCTTGGGGACGTGCCGTTGCCGCCAGGCAGCGGGCAGCCTCATCGTGGACTCGCTCGGAGGAATTCTGTTTGCTCATCGGTCCGACTTGCCCTCCTCCCCACCTCCCCCGGGACTGATCTTCGGCGTGTTCTGGTCGAAGGTAAAAAAAGGCGCGCGAACCATCAGGATTGCAAACGTATCTCAGCTTTTGCCATCCGATGCGAGGAGGAAGATGAGGAACACAATTTTAATACTACGAATATTAAGGCCCATCATAGCACAGAGTAAAACGGATAAGACTGATACTACGGCGAACAAGAGTAGCACTAATAATACGCATACTAAGAATAGGAATAGCACTAACCAACACTAGCAACACTAACAGTAGTATTGCGACGAAGAAGTCAGAACTCAGACTAAGAACACTAATCGAACTACCAAGGATACTAAAAGTACTAATGCGAAGAGTCATGCGACTAATAATCATACTGATAAGAGTATGAGGAGGATACGAATACTGATGCGAATCGGAGGAATACTAAGACGAACGATACGACGCACAATGTGATTACTACAACTAATACTACGAAGACTAAGACGAATACACATGAACATACTAGCCGGCCGCTCTGCGGTTGATCGGGAGTTTCTGTATATAGAAGAAGGTGCGTGCGCCTGTTGGCGAGGGCGAGGATGATGTTCCTCCTCCTCCTCCTCCTCCTCCTCCTCCTCCTCCTCCTCCTACTCCATCCTTCTCTTGCCTCCGTCTGTCCTCCTCCACCCCACAGCTCCATCATCTTCTCCTCCTCCTCCTCCTCCTCCTCCTCCTCCTCCTCCTCCTCCTCATTCCTCCTCTGGGCACCTCCCCCGGGGCGCGGATCCACCGGATCTGTCCGGATCTGTCCGGAAAACGGTGCCGGAGGCCGCTCTGGGCTCCTCTGGGCACCTCCCCCGGGGCCGGTTTTGTGAGGATGTCTCAAGCGAGGGCGCTGGTTTGGGATTCGTCGTCCACCGGATCCACCGGATCTGTCTGAAACGGTGCCGGAGGCCGCTCTGGGCTCCTCTGGGCACCTCCCCCGGGGCAAGTTTTGTGAGGATGTCTCAGCGAGGGCGCCGGTTTGGGATTCGTCACCGGATCCAGCGGATCCACCGGATCTGTCCGGAAACGGTGCCGGAGGCCGCTCTGGGCTCCTCTGGGCACCTCCCCCGGGGCCGGTTTTGTGAGGATGTCTCAAGCGAGGGCGCCGGTTTGGGATTCGTCACCGGATCCAGCGGATCCAGCGGATCCACCGGATCTGTCCGGAAACGGTGCCGGAGGCCGCTCTGGGCTCCTCTGGGCACCTCCCCCGGGG
>CAUYUJ010019070.1:166385-186385 GCA_963575745.1 Prorocentrum cordatum
CGCATTCTGGGGAGGGCACCTCCGCCGATCCGTGGATTTGGCGACCGCGTGCCAAATCCATGGATCGCTAATACATGTTAGCGCGCCCTCGACCAAAAAAGCACTCACGAAACCAAACACTGCACGGGGAATGGACGTCCGAGCGATGGCAAGGGTCCGATTCGATGCCGTTACTGGCCAGCATGCTTTGGATGCGATGCCGATATCCTGGCGGTGCGACGCTGCCCGATGCCTGCACGGCGCCGCTGCGCATCCTGCCGCGGCCGATCCGAGTCTATTCCGACTCCGTACCGATGCGTTGAGTAGGGCCGAGGTTCAGACAGCGCCTTCCTCTGCAGGACCACCAAAAAAGGGACGTCGAGGTGTCGAGGTGGTCAAACGCCTCGCCCGTTAAGCCGGCGAAGATGTGCAAGATCCAACCAGTCGCTTATGTTCAAAATTTGGCTTCACGCTGGGTGTGGTGCATCAATTTCAGCTTGACCGAACAGATTGGTCACCCCCGACGTCCGCTTGGGTTGTTCTGCAGACCTGACCCCCAGCCCGATTCAACCGAGGCCGCCCGATTTGAGCCAAACTCCGACCCGATTTGACTCCTGCCCTGCCGCAAGCCAGACCTCCGACGACTCGACATTCTCGAGTCTCACGGCCTCCGTCCTCTCGACCCCCTCCCTGGAACGCGTTGATCCCGAGCCGTTCTTTCACCACCACCGGGGCCCGAAACAGGCTTCACGAAGATCACAACAGGGAAAACCGGCTGCTTCGATTGCTTAGAACTTTTCGATATCTGGCTGTATTCAGCCGCCCACGGTAACCCCTGCCATCGTGCGCAGCAGAAACGAGGTCGAGTTTGCGACCCGCTC
This sequence comes from Prorocentrum cordatum, assembly GCA_963575745.1. Lineage (NCBI taxonomy): Eukaryota > Dinophyceae > Prorocentrales > Prorocentraceae > Prorocentrum > Prorocentrum cordatum. The sequence goes on from CAUYUJ010019070.1 coordinate 167,246, forward strand.
CAGTCCAGTGTCTTGCCTGATCTGGCGCGGGTCTTGAACATGCCCTCCTCGTTCGATGTCTGTTTCCCCTTCCCATTCCTCCTTCGTCCTCCTGCCCCCTTCTGAAGGTATCTTGGGAGCCTCTTGTGGGGCCTCTTTGGGCGCCCCTTGAGGGCCTCCTGAGGGCCCTCTCGAGCCCTTGGTACCCTGGGGCCCCTTGAGGGTCCCTTGAGGGCCGTGGGCCCTCCCGAGGTCCTGTGGTGGGCCCGTCGGGTGCCTCTCGGGCGTGTTGGGGCCGTCCGGGGCGCGACGGTTCCACGGAGCTCCCCCGCAGAAGCTCGTCTGGACAGTCCTGGTGCGTTCCTGGGGTCTCCTCCTCCTCCTCCTCCTGCTCCTCCTTCTCCTCCTCCTCCTCCTGCTCCTCCTTCTCCTGCTCCTCCTCCTCGTCCTCCTCCTCCTGCTCCTCCTCCTCCTCGTCCTCCTCCTCCTGCTCCTCCTTCTCCTGCTTCTCCTCCTCCTCCTCCTCGTCCTCCTCCTCCTCCTTGTCCTCCTCGTCCGCCTCCTCCGCCTCCTGAGCCTTCCCGATGCGATCTGAAGCCGAACTGCATCCGAAGTGCAATCAGAAGTGGCTTTCCTTTTGACTATTCCATGCTTCTCTTGCCTCCGGGGACCTAGCTGCAGGCCTCCTCTGGGTGTCTCCTCGAGGCCTCTCAGGATCTCTCGGAGCATCCTTGGGAGATCCTGCAGTCCCTGCGACCTCGACGGGCCGTCTTTGGGCAACCCTGCCGTGCCTTCACAAAGCAGCCCCCTCCAGGCATCAGACAGGCGCTGTGCTCTCCGCCCCTGCGCGCCGACGGCGCGGTGGTCTCGAGCGCGCAGCCGCCGCGCCGCGCGCCGCGTGCCTCTGCGCCCGCACCCCTGCACGAGGAAGGCCCTCCTCGAGGCACGCGTGGCCCGCTGCGTCGCCTCCGCGGCTCGGGCTCGGCCGCGCGCCCGCGGAAGAGAAGTGTGTGTGTGTGTGTGTGTGTGTATATATGTCTGTGTGCGCCGCAAAAACACATGCACAGACCCTCCACGTGATTGTTCCTGGGCCTCAGGGGCGGGTGGCGGTGTGTATACATCACCACTTCGAGCCAGCGATTTGTGACACCGACGCCCTCTCTGGAGGCACATACAACATTCGTCGGAGGTTGTCAGTGTGTGTGTGTGTGTGTGTGCGTGTGTCGTTCTCTCTCTCTCTCTCGGTGTATGTCTATATGTATGTAGATATGCATGTCTGTATGTATGTAGATATGCATGTACGTATGTATATACACATACATGTATGTATACATATATATATACACATGAATTTATATATACATATGTCTATATGTATGTACGTACGTGTATACACATGCGTGCATGCATGCATGCATGTATGTATGTGCGTACGTACGTACCTACGCACGTGTGTATGCATGTATGTATATATGTGTGTATGTATGGATGTATATATATATATATACACACATGTATGCATGCATGTATGTATGTAGTGTACGTAATGTATATAATGTTTGTAGTGTATGTAATGTATGCATGTACGTACGTATGTATGTATGTACGTACGTACGTATGTATGTATGTATGTATGCATGTATGTCTGTGTGTATGCACGTATGTATGTATGCACGCATGTAATCATGTAAACATGCATGCATGCATGCATGCATGGTGTGTACGTATGTACGCATGCATGCATGAATGTGTGTACACATGCGTGTATGTATGTATGTATGTCTATGTATGCATGCATGTAGGTATGTAGACACGCCTATGATTATATGTATGTATGCATTTATGTATGTATGCATGCACGTGTGTATGTATGTAGACATGCATGCATGTATACATGTATGTATGCATGCATGTATGCATGCATGCAGGTAGGTAGACATGTATGTTTGTATGCATGTATGTATCTATGCTTGCATGCATCTATGCATGCATATATGTATGTACGTATGCATGCATGCATGCATGTACGTATGTATGCATGCATGTATGCATGCATTTATGCAGGTCTATAGGTAGGTATGCGTGTATGCATGTATCTAGCTATGCATGTATGTATGCATGCATGTACGTATATATGTCTGTCTGTCTGTCTGTCTGTCTGTCTGTCTGTATGTATGTATGTATGTATGTATGTACGTATGTATGCGCGTATGTATGTATGCATGTATGTATGTATGTATGTGTGCATGTACATATGTATATATGCAGGTATGTGTGTCTGTATGTATGTATGTATGTATGTATGTATGTATGTATGTATGTATGTATGTATGTGTATATATATGTACATCTATATGCATGCATGCATGCATGTAGGTAGGCAGGTAGGTAGGTAGGTAGGTAGGTATGTATGTATGCATGCATGCATGCATCTCTCTCTCTCTATGTACATTTATACGTGTGGCATAGTGTGCAGCCACCGCGGCGCTCGCCAGCGGCGGCGGGCCGGCCGCCGCGCACCGCAGGGGCGGCGCGAAGCGGGGCTTCGACTTCGCCTCCTGGGCCGCGCAGCCCGCGCCCAGGCGGGCCGCTCCTCCTGCTCCTCCTCCTCCTTCTCCTGCTCCTCCTGCTCCTCCTCCTCCTCCTCCTGCTCCTCCTCCTTCTGCTCTTCCTCCTCGTCCTCCTCCTCCTGCTCCTCCTCCTCCTCCTGCTCCTCCTCCTCCTGCTCCTCCTCCTCGTCGTCCTCCTCCTCCTCCTCCTCCTCGTCCTCCTCCTTCTCCTCCTTGTCCTCCTCCTCCGCCTCCTCCGCCTCCTGAGCCTTCCCGATGCGATCTGAAGCCGAACTGCATCCGAAGTGCGATCTGAGGCGGGCCGCTCCGAGCAGCGGCGACGCGCCGCCGCCGCCCGGTGCGCTCCGTGGCCCGGCCAGGGTTAAGTCGGGCCTGTCCCTCCACAGGAGGAATATCCAAACATGGTGAAAAATCGTTCGGGGACGAATTTTTGACTATTTTTTTGCTTTTCTTGAATATTTTTGGGCTATTTTTGATTTTTCGTCCAACACTTCCCCCTATAGGGGGACATGCCCGACTTGAGGCCAGGGGCCGCCGCCTCCCCTGGTCAGTGTCGGCTGCGCGCACGTCAGGGAAGGGAAAGGTGCCCATACCGCTACCCTGCGGCCGTTTTCCCCTTCTCTGGGCCCCCTGGGAGGCTCTCGTCGCCACCGCCCGAGTCGCCTCGACACTCGGGCCCGAGTCCTCAGGAATGCTCCTTGGGGTCTCTTGGGAAGGCTCTCGGAGGCTTCTGGGGAGGAATTTTTGGGTCTCTTGTGAGCCTCCTGGGGGCCTCTTGGGGTCCTTTCCGGGTGTCCTGAGGGCCTCTTATGGGCTTCGTGGGGCCTCTTGGGAGCCTCTTGGGGCCTTCTGGGAGCTTCTCGGGGCGAGGGCTCAAAATGTCCGTTCGGGTTCCCGTCAATGCACGCTTTTGGAGCCGTTTTGGGGGCCTCTTGGGCCGTTTTGGAGGGCAGTCTGGGAGCGTGAAGGCGTTTTGGATCGATCGTTTGGCGATTGGGGGCCCTCTTGGACCGTCTCGGGGGCCTCTTGGGGCACTCTTGGCTTGTTTTCGTACTTTCTGCAACCCCGGGACCCCCAGGGGGGGATGCGTATCTGACCCCCCCCCCCTCGACGGGAGAGGGATCAAAGGGAAGGGGCTTCCATTCGGTTCGATTCCGACATTGCGAGGTTTTTCTCTTGCTGACAGGCCTGAGGAGGTCGCAGGGAAAGGGGACGACGCAGAAGACGACTGACGGAGACGACTCGAACAGACAAATCCCTCGCACACGCCGATAGGGTCGGCGGATTTACATCGACATCCCTTGCTTCTTGGACTTCCTGGGAAGGGGTGCCAAAAGGCCGAGGCGCAGCGGATATGGATCTGGCTTCCAGGGGCCAGATCTTATCCATATCCACTGCGCCTCTGGTTTGTGGAGAGGGGAGCCCGAACGTCCAAGACGCAGTGGACATGTGCACAAGTCTTGCCCGCACCCGCACCCAGACCCCCTCGCGTCGCGAGAAGGCTCTTGGCCGCTTTCGGCTCTCTGGGTGCTCTGCTGGGCCCTGGGGCCTTCAGAGCAATGCCCAGATCGGGACGACAGGCCAGGCCCCGGGAGAGGGTGTCGCAGACCTCTCTGGGGATCCACGACGTGGAGACTTCGCGACGCTTGGGGTCTGGGCGCACTGGGCCCCGACCGAGCTTTCCTCCCAGGACCGGCTCGTCGTCCAGAGTCGTTTTTTTTTTTTTTTTTTTTTTTTTGTTTTCTTCCCGGGGTCCCGGGGTCCTGGGGCCTGGGGAGGGCCCAGGGAGGCCGAAAACACTGAGAAACAACCTTCAGGACCCGCCCCCCCCTGGGGCCCCTTCCCTCGGCGAGACGACGATTGGCCCCCTTCCCTCAGGATTGTTTCGTCGACACCCATCCCCATCCCCATCCCTATCCAGACCCCCATCACCTCGGCACCCCGGTTGGGGGACCTGTGCCCCTCGACGCCCGGTGGACGCAGCCTCTACTCCCATCTAAGGGGGGGTGCATGGGCCAGTGGGCCCCTGGGCCGCGCCGCTGGGGATGTGGGGTCGTGAATGGGCCCTGGAACACGCAAATAAATACACACAAATAAATGGATTCCCCATATTTTCCGATATTTTCTGGGATTTTGTCTTCCCCCCCACTTCTCATATTTTCCCTAATATTTTCTGGGGAATCGACGATTAGTTGTGTCTGTGTGTTTTTTCCCTCCTGAGGTCGGTGCAGCGATGCTCACCCCCTCCCCCCGCCTGTCCCCGAACGTGGGCCCCGAGGTGCCCCCCAGCACTCCTCGGCGCCGCGCGAGCGGGGGCGGCGCTGCCAGGGGGGGGGGCGGGCGGGGCGGGGCGGGGCGGGCGGCCTCACGACGAGGCCTGGGGGGGCAGCCTCCGGGCCCTGTCAGGAGCACCCGCGGCCAGCTCCGAGCCCTGCCCCTGCGGTGTCAATGGCTCCAGGGTTGGTACGATTCGGCGGCGAAATCCGAACCTTACCCTCGCCGAACAACGATCCAGGCAACTCGATTGGCGGTGGGGGTAGGGGTTCGGGATTCGTCGAACACGTGACGAGGTCCGTACCTTACCCCCGCCGCCCATCGATTCAGGAGAATCGATGCTTGGTGGGGGTAGGGTTCGGATGTCGCCACGTGTCGATCGAAATGAGTACGGAAAAAATGGGGACGAAGACCGACAGCACTTCCTGCCCATCTGAACAGGGTTCACTGTCGATGTCGCCGTAGGCGCTGCCCATTCGAGACAAAAGCTCGCCTGCCGAACGGCGGCTGGCCGCCGTCGGTTTGAGACCGCATCTGCTGCTGGGCACCGTGCCCCTTTTTTCTCCGTACCCCTGCCGGGCGTGCCCACGAGGCGTCCCAGGATGTCCTGAGGAGGCCCCATGCGGCCTCCAGACGAGGCCCAGAGGAGGAGGAGGAGGAGGAGGAGGAGGAGGAGGAGGAGGAGGAGGAGGAGGAGGAGGAGGAGGAGGAGGAGGAGGAGAGGAGGAGGAGGAGGAGGAGGAGGAGGAGTGGAGGTGGAGGAGGTGGAGGTGGAGGTGGTGGTGGAGGAGGAGGAAGAGGAGGAGAGAGGAGGAGGAGGAGGAGGAGGAGGAGGAGAGGAGGAGGAGGAGGAGGAGGAGGAGGGGAGGAGGAGGAGGAGGAGGAGGAAGAGGAGGGCCCGCCCGTGGGCTTCCCAAGGTGTCGCGAGGGGAGCTCTTGGGGGGCACCTGGGGCAGGAGACCGCTTCCTGGCAGCACGCCCGCGAGCAGAGGCGAGCTCCCCCAGGGGGCCCAGGGAGCAGCCTCGAGGCCGACCGCCGCCCCTTACCGCCCATTTCTCCCGTACCCATTTCTGGCGTCCCCCTCCTCCTCCTCCTTCCTTCACCTCCTCCTCCTCCTCCTCCTCCTCCTCCTCCTCCTCTCTCCTCCTCCTCCTCCTCCTCCCCCCTCCCCTTCCTCCTCCTCTCTCCTCCTCCTCCTCCTCCTCCTCACCTTTCCCCCTCCTCCTCCTCCTCCCCTCCTCCTCCTCCTCCCTCCTCCTCCTCCTCCTCCTCCTCCGCATCCACATCCTCCTGCCCCTCCTCCTCCCCCCCCCCTTCCACATCCTCCTCCTCCACCTCTTCCCCCTCCCGTGACGCTCCTCGCCCGCCGCGCGGGGAGGCCGTCTGGCGGCCGCCGCGCCAACGGCGACTTCTCTTCCTTCTCGGTGGGCGGCCTAGTGGGCAAGAGATTCGGCTGCCCATCGGCAGTCGACCGATCGTCGTCGTCGTCGTCGTCGTCGTCGTCGTCGTCGTCGTCGTCGGTCGGTCGCCTCCTCACCCTCTCTCTCTCTCTCGCACCGCTGCGCAGCGATCCCTTGTCCGCGCCCGCGTCGTGGCGCCCGCACCTGGGCGCCCGCCGCCGCGACCGCGGAGGCCCTCCAGTTCCACCGGAGGACTTGGTTTCCGTTTCGGAGGACGGAGGAGGAGGATGAGGAGGAGGAGGAGGACGAGGAGGAGAAGGAGGAGGAGGAGGAGGAGGAGGAGGAGGAGGAGGAGGAAGAGGAGGAGGCCGCCAAACCAACCTGCGTCCCGAGCCAGACCGCAGACGACGGGGGGACGGAGTGGGTTGAGCGGCGGGGCCACTCGAGGGATGTCGTAGCGGTTGCGGATGATGTAGTGCCTTGCCTGTAGCGATGTACATAGCGTACACTGGCGGTAACGCTGTAGACGAGGTAGCGTAGCAGCCTCCGGGTTGAAACAACGACTTCTACACGGAGTGGTTTTTGTTGTAGTTCAGGGCGCGCCGTCTCTACAGGCACGTTTCGTAGTCATGTGGGGATCGTGAGGTAGACACGGTGCTGGTAGCTGTCGTGGTTCAGCCGGGTGCTCTCGTAGCTCAGCCCGTGGTCCATGGGGCCCTGCTGGTGAGCCGCGCAGCTCGTCTGGTGGTCGTCGTGGCTCGTCTGGAGGCCCACGTGGCTCAGCTGGTGGCCCTTGTAGTTTAGCTAGTGGCCCTCGTAGCTCAGGTGGTGGCCCTCGCGCAGCTCTGGTGGTGGCTCTCGTAGCACACGGAGCTCAACTGGTGCTGGTGGTCCTCGTAGCCTACGTAGCTCGAGTGATTACCCTCGTAGCTCAGCTGGTGGCCCTAGTAGCACTGGTCGTGGCACTCGCAGTCCAGCTGGTGACCCTGGCAGCTCAGCTAGTGGTCCTCGCAACTCTGCTTTGTGGCTCTCGTGGCTCGGCCTGTGGTTCGCGTAGCCCTGCCCGAGGTCCTCGCAGAGGAGCACGTGGCCCTCGCAGACGAGCCAGCGGCTCCTGCAGTCCAGCTCGTGGCTCTGGCAGCTCTTCTGGCGGCTCTCGGGGGTCTGCCTGTGGCCGCCGTGCCTCTGCTTTTGTGGCCCTCGCAGCCCCTCTTGCGGCCCTCGTAGTTGAATCGGTGGCCCTCGGCGCACAGCTTGCTGCCCTGGAGGCTTCGGCTGCGGCCCTCGTGGGTCACCGGGTGGTCGTCGCAGTCCAGCAGGTGGCCCCTCGCAGCTCGGGCTGCGGCCGGCGTAGCTCGGCCTGTTGCCCCGTGAGACTAGCTTGTTTTACCCCTGTCGCTCAGCAGGTGTGCGTCGTGGCCCTGTTGGTGGCGTGCCTAGTTCGGTAGGTGCTCCTAGTAGCTCAGCTGGTGGCCCTCGTAGCCGTCCGACGAGCGAAAACCATCGAAGAGAAGACGTGCTGTGCCAGTGACTGGAACATCGGTCGGGCACCGCTCTTGTCTCGCCAGGCTGCACTCACAGATCGTGAAGTTCAGTACGGAGGTCTTGGGGGTCAGCACGTGGAGCGTGATGCCAGGAGCACGAGTCCGCGCTCAGATTGCGAACCCGGGCGCCCCAGTGAACCCTTCTCTCGCAGGCAGTGGAGAGGTACGGTGGGGGAGGGTGGGAGGGGAGGGGCGGGAGGATGATGCGGATGATGAGAGGGAGGAGGGGGAAAAAACACACAGACACAATTAATCGTCGACTCCCAGGAAAGTATGGGAAAATATGGGAAGTGGGGGGGAAGACGAAACCCAGAAAACATGGGGAAAATATGGGGATTCCTGCTATTTGTGTGTATTTATTTGTGTGTGTGTGTGTGTGTCTGTGGGCCCCTTCAGAGAGGGAGGCCTCTCGGCCCGTCGTGCTGCTACGTTCCCCCCTTCTCGCTTCCACATCTCCTCTGCCAGTTATTCCGCTTCCTTTCTTCTTCGTCTTTTCCTCCGCTTCCGCTCATGCACATTTCTTCTGCTTCTTCTGCTTCCTCCTTTTCTTCTTCGCAACACCTCTTTAAACTTCGACCGGCCCCCGTAGTACGATTCGGTCTCTCGGAAGCCTCTCCCCCTCCACCCTGGCCACGGGTGGTCCGCAGAGAGAGCGCCTTGCCCCCTGGCAGGGTTCGACTTTTTAGTCGTATTTTCTTCTTCAGAGAGCAGTGCTAGTATTATCATCCGTATTGTTCTCATCTTTTTTTTTCGTATTGTTGTTGTGGTTGTTGTTGTTGTCATTATTCCTGTTATCATGATCGGTACCATTATTCTTACTCGTATTCGTTATCCGGAGATATTTCTATGCTCGTATTATCAGGATTATTCGTAGCATGTGTAAAGTTATGGTGGTTAATTTTAGATTCGACAGCATTACCATACGTATTCTTACTAGTAGCAATACTACGGTCATTATTGCGATTACTATTATGATGATTGGTATGGTTGTTGTTGTGGTTACTATCATTATTAGTATTACCATTACTATTAATTAATATTAACATTACCCTTCTTCTTCTTCTTCTTCTTCTTCTTATTATTATTATTATTATTATTCTTGTTGTTCTCGTTATTAGTTTCATTACTACTATTAGTATGCATACTAGCTTTTTTTGCTATTGCTGTTGTTAAGATCATAACGTAATATTAGTCGCGGTGCTATTGCGATTGCTGTTCGGATTATTCGTGTTCATCCTCTGCTTCTCCCTCTTCCCCCTCCCCCTCCTTTTGCACGAGACGCGGCTGCCTCTGATGGGGGGACTGGTCACGGTGCCACGCCCCGCCAAGGACAAGGCGGAGCAGCCCCCGCGCGCGCGACCGCGCGCGCCTCCCGCTCGCACAGCGGGAGAATGGGGCAGGAGGTGGGCCAGGAGCAGCGGCAGAGGGGAGGCAGAGGACGAGGCCGAGTAGTGTTGAGGGTGAAGAGGCGAGGGTGAGGGTGAGGGTGAGGGTGGGGGCACGGGCGAACTCGAGGAAGGTAAGGGTGAGGAGGAGGAGGAGGAGGAGGAGGAGGAGGAGGAGGAGGAGGAGGAGGAGGAGGAGGAGGAGGAGGAGGAGGAGGAGGAGGACACAGAGCAGAGTTTGCACAGAAAACAGTCGCGAACTCAGCGCGAAAGCTTCGCGCGCGCGCCTTGAACCCTGCGACTCCACAATCCCCCGTTCTCGAGGGGGAGGGGGAGGGGGAGGGGGAGGGGGGGAGAAGGGAGGAGGAGGGAGGAGGGAGGAGGGAGGAGGGGAGGGAGGAGGGAGAGGGAAGGAGGGAGGGAGGGGGAGGGAGGGAGGGAGGGAGGGGGAGGAGGGGAGGGAGGGGAGGGAGGGAGGGAGAGGGAGGGAGGAGGGATGGGAGGAGGAGGAGAGGGAGAGGAGGAGGAGGAGGAGGGGAGGAGGAGGAGGAGGGAGGAGGAGGAGGAGGAGGAGGAGGAGGAGGCGAGGAGGGAGGAGGCGGAGGGCGGAGGAGGAGGAGGAGGAGGAGGAGGAGGAGGAGGAGGAGGAGGAGGAGGAGGAGGAGGAGGAGGAGATGGAACCGTAGGAGCACGAGGAGGTGGAGGACCAGGGCAAGGACCAGGGCGGCGCTGCAGAAAGCCGAAGCCCACTGGGCCCGAGTGCTCTCGGGTCGCGCCCGCCGCCACCCTGGCCCGCGAGGCCCCCCCCGCCGCCCTCCAATGGGCGCCGCCTGCACGACGGGCCCAGCCAGGCGCCCCGCCAAGGGCGGCGAGGAGGGCGCCCGGCTCGCGGACGAGGGCGAGGGCTCCTCGGAGGAGGAGGAGGGCGGCCACGGCCGCGAGGCAAAGCAGGAGGACCTTCGCGGAGGGCGCCAGCGCGCTGCCCCAAACCCCGTCGGGTGGTGAAGAGATCACGGCGGAAGGTCTTTGGGAGCCCCCGCCTGGCCCCGCGGCTGGCAACAGAAACGGATTGGGATGGGAAACTGGTCCCAGGGAGGTGGTCTAGACCTTTGGGAGTCCACGTTGCGAAAAAATCACGACGTCGGAGGACTGAGACCGCAGAGTGCTTGACTCGGGGCCACCGCGTGGGCCCAAAGGGTGGCGTGCAGGCCCAGCCTGGACCCGGCCGGGTTGGGCGCATCGTCGTGCGCCCTGCCGGCGCCCAGGGGTGGCGGCCGTGGCCCTCGTCGATGATCCTCAGGGCGCGTGTCAGCCAAATGCGTGTTCACCCCGTCCAGACCCACCGGCATGGATCATGACGCCGCCTGCGACGTGTGCAAGGTCCTCCACGGACCTGGCGCCGACGCGAGCTCTGAGGATGATCGACCTCGGCACGCCGGTGGTGCACCGGGCACCCTCTGCGCGCGGGACCGCCCGCAGGAGCGGCCGCCGCCGCCCTGCCCGGCCGCGCCCCGCGCGGCGGCGCCCGCGGGCGCCCCCGACGGCGGCGGCGCGCCGCGGCCGCCCCGCGCGCTGGTCCTCCCCTGGCCCGCACGGCGCCCTGCCCGGCGCGCCCGTGGCCCTCGGCCTGCTGGGCCCCGGGAGCCCCCAGGGCGCGGCGCCCGTGCGGCTGCTGGCCCTGCCCTCGCCCTCGGCCAGGGCCGCCGCCGCGCCCGCGGCGCCCTCGCCCTCGGCTGGCGGCGCCGCGCCGGTGCGGCTGGCGCTGGCGGCGCCGGGGCCGCCGCATGCCGTGCTGCTGCCCGCGGCCTCGCGGCCTGGCGCGTCGCCCACTGCGGCGCCGGCGCTCGGGGGAAGAGACCCAGGGATCCAGCGTGCGTGTTGAAAATGCAAGGCGGCGGTCTTTCGCTGTGTTCGGCCTCTACAGGCCCTCGCTGGGCCTCGGGGCCGACTGAAGCAGATTCAGGCTGAAGAACCGGGCCCGGGGAAGGGGTAGAGATTTGTGGGGACCCCGTGTGGAACAGATCAAGGCATCGGATCTCCAGGATGCCGACGCCGCTGCTCGTCCTGGAGGGCCCTCGTCGCCACGGCTGGATGCTTTTTGAAGCGCTGGTCACAAGCCCCCCCATGAGAGGTTCGGGGGCGGACAGAACCCCCAACAGTGACACGTCGATTAGTGAGTTGTCCGTTTTCGGTTCTCGAGATGGCGCCGCGGCCGTCATTTTCCAGGCTTGCGCCCGCCAGGTTTTGGCCCGAGGTCGTTTTCACTAAACCACGTTTTACTAAAGGGAAGTCTGTCCAGCCCCGAGAGAGGTCCAGGGAGCAGCGGCATCGGTATCCCGTTGTCCCCCCGAGGCGTCGGCTCCGTCGCCCGCCGCGGCGCCAGCCGCGCGCGAGCAGGAGCTCGGCACAGCGTTGTAGAAGTCGATTACTGTCGGGTCGGGCGAAAGGGGGGGGTTGGGAAAGGGGGGTTGCGAAATCTGCTGCATGTAGCCGGCTTCGGCCCCGCCGAGGGGAGGGGCCCCTTTCCTCGATGCATGGGCGCCTCCTGGCGCCGGGAGGCGCCGGGAAAATCAGCCACGTGAGCTGATCCTCAAACCCCGCCTTTGCTATCCCCCCCTTTCGCCCGACACCGGTCCAGGGAGCAGCGGCGGTGGTGTCCCGTTGTCCCCCCGAGGCGCGGGCTCCGTCGCCCGCCGCGGCGCCAGCCGCGCGCGAGCGGGAGCTCGGCATATATAGAGTTGTGGAAGTCGATTAACGGAGAGGAAACATGCTGCCAAATAATTTCCAGATGTCAAGAATTTGTTTCAAGCATGCTTTAAGTATGTTAAGCAACATGTTTGAAACATGTCGGAGCACGTTTTACACATTTTAATCACACCTTTCATTCAATGATAGGATGGTTAGAGTGTCCATTGTCATGGCATCCACAAGCATAGAGCTCCCTCCGCTTTCGACGTCGGCGCAGTTTTTCGCGGCCACGACCAGGTGTTTGGGTGGTTCTCTTAGGACGTCTTGGAGGCCTCTTGGGCCGTTGAGAGGCCGTCTTGGGCGTCTTGGGCCGATGTTTGGCCGTCCCGGGGCTCTCATGGTCCTTCTATTCCTGGGGACTGGCCCTGCATCCCGAGTCGTTAATTGTGAAGGTCTTGCAGTTGGTGCCCCCGACACTGAAGGGGGAGCTCGAGGCGTGCGAGAGGCAAGGAATCGAAGGGGAAAGCTCCTCCCAGGGAGGGGTGCTCCCCCACACAACCCTCGGGACGCCCTGGGACCCCCCCCCCCGGGACCAACCCGCGGGACCCACCCCTGGGACCTCCCCGGGGACCCCCCCTAGACCCAGCAGGGAAGGGATCAAAGGGAAGGGGCTTCTTTTCGACTCGATTGCGACGTTGCTCGATTTCTCTTTGTCTGCGACGTTTGACGAGGAGGGCCCACGGACAGGGACAGGGGTGGGCGGTGACGACGACGAGGACGACGACGAGGATGACGACGAGGACGACGAGGAGGAGGAGGAGGAGGAGGACGACGACGATCACGACGACGACGAGGACGACGAAGACGAGGACGACGATGACGACGACGCCGAGGAGGAGGACGACGACCACGACGACGACAAAGACGACGACGATTTCGAGGACGACGACGACGAGGACGACGACGACGAGAGCGACGAGGAGGAGGAGGAGGAGGAGGAGGAGGAGGAGGAGGAGGAGGAGGAGGAGGAAGAGGAGGAGGAGGAGGAGGAGGAGGAGGAGGAGGAGGAGGAGGTTGACGACGACGACGACCACGACGCCGACGACGACAGACGACGACGAGGAGGAGGACGATGACGACGACGAGGACGACGACGACGACGACGCGAGGGCGACTCAAACAGAAAAGCCTCTCACACACGCCGACAGTGACAGCGGATTCTTGACGGCCCCGTGGTCCGCAGACGGCGTCCTGAGTCCGAAAACGTTAACACAAATCGCCGTCTCGATTTTTTCTGCGTCGTCTGGACCTGCGGGAAAGCGGAGCCCCACCGGCTCCTGGCCTCCCTACTCCTTTTGGGGCCTGGGCCATAGAGTTTTGAGGCCTGGCTGTGAGGATGCTTCGAAGAAGCGTCGCAACAAGTATACCTATCTCCAAGTTGCCCTCCTTCCTCTGGGAATGGGGGCGGGGGTGCTTTTAGCTTGCTCCCCTGAGGAGTCGGACCTGCTGGAGAGGCATCGCCGTAGGGAGAAAGCCCAGGCCCCTCGGCGTCGTGACAGCAGTCACGGCGGCAGACGTTCTATTTGCAACTTTCGGCCTCACTGGCGGCCCAGCCCTTGCTGGGCCCTGGGGAAGTCAGAGAACGGATCGAGATGAGAAGCCGGACCCTGCGGCAGGGCCCGAGACTTGTTGTGGCGGGTTCACGACGTTGGGGGGCTTGGGAGGGGCTCTTTGACGGGGAGTCGTCCTGAGGAATGTGACAGTTTTCGGCCTGAGTGGACCGTTATCTTGGGCCCCTGGGGGCCTTCAAAGCACGGCTCGGAATGAAACGCCAGCCCTTGGGGAAGCCCTCGGGGTCCAGGGCCCGTTTCCTTCAGGGCCCTTACCTTACGTGTTCGATCATCGACCCTTTGTTAACGCGAAATATCCTGCTTTCACACCGATGGCCGCCGAAGACCGCCGAAAACCGTGTCGGGCCGCCGTCCAGACCGCCGAAGACCGCCGAAAGACCACCGAAAACCACCGAAGACCGCCGAAAGACCGCCGAAGACCGTCGAAAACCGCCGAAGACCGCCGAAGGGCCGCCGAAAGACCGCCGAAAGACCGCCGAAGACTGTGTCGGGCCCCAACGCCTGTGGCGGGGCGTGCGCCCGCTGGCGGTTTTCGGCGGTCTCTCGGCGGCCTTCAGAGGCCAGGATGCGTGGCGAGGGGTCCATGATCGAACACGCAGCTTACCTTCGCGGACGAACAGGGGTATAGCATATTCTTTTCCGCGGGTGGGAGATGCCTGTCCCAGGACGGCTGGAGAGTTTGTGATGCCACGTGCTGCCGTGGGGTAGAAACCTCCCAGCCGTTTTCGCACAGGCGTTCCCGCTGACGGGGACCCTCTTTTTGGTCTGCCAATTGTCCCCCATGCCAGAGGTACCCCAAGGGGCAGAATTGTCTGGATGAGGAGGCCAACGCGATACCCCTGGTGTCGCTCGGCTGCTACTGCGGGCCAAAGCTCTCCTTCCAGAAGATGGGCCGGGGTGCCGCGACGTTGCCCTTCGACTGGATCCGGACGACCGTAGACGGGCTCCTGCACTACATCAGGAGCGATTTCAGTGGCTTCTTCGACTTCGTCACGAAGCTTCCTGTGCCCGGCTGCAACCGCATGGTGATGTACCGTGATCGGCTCCACTCCTTCTGGCACGACGATCCCGAGGCAGGCTTCATTTCGATCCGATCGATCCGATTCGATGTCAGTTCCAGCTGGCTCGATCCGATCCGATCTCGATATGCCGGCGATCCGATGCGGCCCGATGTCTGCATGGCTCTGTTGTTCACCCTGGCGTGGCCGATCCGATTCGATGTCGATCCTGTGCCGAGGCAGGGCGTTGCGCTCCGATCCGACTTCCCGACTCGATGCCGACTGATCTTGCGAGGACCCGGCCATGCGGGAGAAGTACGCGCGCCGCATCGAGCGTTTCAACCAGCTGGACGCCAGGCGAGCGGCGGGGGGCGTCCGTGCGCAGGCGTTCCCGCGCCGCCGTCGCGCCAGCGGCCTGCCTGGCCCACCGCGTGGCGTCACCGCGTTTGCTCGCGCGAGTCGGATACCCCAAGACGGGCAGGAGCAGATTGGGATCAAATCGGGCATGTTCCTCTACAGGAGGAGTATGCAAGGATAGTAACGCAATAGTCTGGTGACGAGGTGTCGTGCTCCTCTGATCATTTTTGATCATCTTTGGACTATTTTTCTTAACTCCTCTTACGAAGTCCGTCTGTGGGAGGACATGCCCGACCCAAGATTAGGAGGCCACATGTGAACCCTATCCCACCACCCCACGAGTTCTCTAAGGGCGGTGGTGGGGTAGGGTTCGCATGCGGCCTCCTGCAGAGTTTCCAGCCCAGCTCTGGCGTCCCTCCGTCGACGGCTCGTGCGAGCCTGGGCCGCGGCACGCCGACGAACGAGAGAGCTTTTTTCCTTCTGCTGGACGACAGCGGGTGCTGCTGGGGGAAGGGGGAGGAGGAGGAGGAGGAGGAGGACGAGGAGGAGGAGGAGGAGGAGGAGGAGGAGGAGGAGGAGGAGGAGGAGGAGTTGGAGGCATGGTTTCCTCCTGATTTTCTTCAGCGCCGCAGCGAGGACTTCGTCCTCTGACGGCTTCTGGTCGCCTCCCGAGGCCCAGAATCGATCCTCGACCTTCAATCCTCGGCCTTCAATCCTCCATCCTCGACCTTCAGTCCTCGATCCTCGATCCTCGGTCCTCGACCTTCCATCCTCGATCCTCCTTCATCATCGGCCCTCGGTCCTCGGCCTTCGGACCTTCCGTCCTTCGATCGTCGATCATGGCGCCCAGGGTGTCGGTATCAGATGTACGCCTGCCTGCACGTAACATCCCGTCATCCTCGCCCCCTCTGGGGCAGGTTGGGTCAGCTCGCTCAGCATACCCCCATCGAGGAGGGGACGGACGCCGCGAAGTCCCAAGGAGACGCTACATCTCCATCTGGGGGGGAAGGTTGGCCTGCGGGCCAAGGCTGCCCTGGGGAGGGTCGGGATGGTCCGGGGCTCAAGAGACGGGGGTCGATGCAAACGGGGGTCAGCCAGAGCGACAGATCTTGCAGGATCCTGCAGGACTAGGGTTGCATTGACCCAGGTTTGGGTGCAGGATCCTGCAAGGCCTGGCTGACCTGGGTCTGGATTGACCCGGGTCAGAAGATCCCCGATGGTTCTTCTTGTCCAGAATCCGATCAGACCCAGCCTCAGACCCCTCCCGGGGTCCAGCCTCGACAGCTTGTCGAGACGCGCTCAGCAATAGCGGCGAGGACATCCAGAAATGCTCAAAGACCTCCCAAGCGATGTCGTCGTCGTCGTCGTCGTCGTCGTCGTCGGGGGAGGAGGAGGAAGACAAGCGAAGGACGAGGGGGAGGAGGATTAGAAGGGGGAGGTGGAAGAGGAGGAGGAGGAGGAGGAGGAGGAGGAGGAGGAGGAGGAGGAGGAGTGAGGAGGAGGAGGAGGGTGAGAGGAGGAGGAGGGGAGGAGGAGGCGGAGGAGGAGGAGGAGGAGGAGGAGGAGGAGGAGGAGTAGGAGGAGGAGAAGGGGGACGCCCGAAATGGGTAAGAAAGGAATGGGTACGATGCCCAACAAGAACTGTCGTCCAGCACCGACAGCGGCCGCTGTTGGGCAGGCGGCCGCTTGTCTCAAATGGAGACCGTCCGCGTCGACACCGACAACGAGTCCTGCTAAAAGGAACAGGAAACCCTGCCGGTCTTTGTGCCCATCCTCTCCGTACCCATCTCGATCGTCCTGGGCTCCAGGATCCCGGGCCGAGCTTTTGCCACTGGACGCTCCCTGTCCCTTCAGGGTGCGCCCCGTCCTCTTCGTGCGGAGCGCCGCGGCGACGGAGGAGCTGCTGCGCGCCGCGGAGCTGGTGGAGGTGCTGGTGGCGAGGTTCGGCAAGGAGGCGCACGCGCTCCCCGTCGACGGCGGTTTGTGCCGACGATGACATCCCTCCTCCTCCTCATCCTCCTCCTCCTCCTCCACAGTTACTCAATATGAATACTACTCTCCCTCTTCCCCTGATGGCGTGCTGGGAGTGGCCGACCCCCCCCCCCCCGTACTGTTTTTTACACACAGGATTCCCGGGAGTTGGGTTTTCGCCTGCGTTTTTTTTTCAAAATGCTGCTCTCGCTGAGGCGCCGGCCTCATTTCTGCTCCCGAATCGTTCCGAATCGTGCTCCCGCTGCAGCGTGGGCCTCATTTTCGGATCGGTGTTTGGCCTCCGTCGTTCAGGATGGCGTTCTCGCCCCAGCGCGGGCCTCTTTCTCGCGCGCCCATCCGCCCGCCACCACCGCGCCGCACCGCCACCACCACCACCACCACCACCCACCCACCACCACCCACCACACCACCACCACCCACCACCACCACCACCACCACCACCACCACCCACCACCACCACCACCACACCACCACCACCACCCAACCACCACCACCACCACCACCACCAGCACCACCACCACCACCACGACCACCACCACCACCACCACCACCACCACCACCACCACCACCACCACCACCACCACCACCACCACCACCACCACCACCACAACCACGCACACACGCACGCACGCACGCACGCGCACCACCACCCACTACGCACGCGCGCGCGGAGCCACAGGTCCGCTACGACACGCGTCCGCGGATAGAGAAAATCAGCGCCATGGTAAGGGATGGGAGGGAGGGGTAGGACGTCAGATATGACGCGAGCGCACCTAGCTTGTCCCCCTCCCCCTCCCCCTCCTCCTCCGAGGAAACAAGAGCCCCTAACCCTAATAACACGAGGGAGACGCAGCCTCACTGAGGTCCCCGTCTTAACATTTGGGGTAATCCGTAAGGGCTTCGCCCCGTGCCGCCGGCCCCCTGTCTCTGATAATGGGAGATGCAAGAGCTAAATCATGAGGTCTGGGCGCCGCCGTGAAGCAGTGTCAGGACCTGTTTGTTTTTCGACCCTGACCCCGCCGATCTGCGTGAGGGGTGCCACCGAATTTCAGAAATGTGGCACATCCCTTGTGTTTCTGGACCCTGACCCGTAATGTGACACATCCCTTATGTTTTTGGACCCTGACCCCGCCGATCTGCGTGAGGGGTGTTACCGAATTTCAGGAATGTGGCACATCCCATGTGTTTTTGGACCCTCACCCCGCCGATCTGCGTGAGGGGTGATACCGGATTTCAGACATGCGGCAAATCCCTTTTGTATTTGGACCCTGACCCCGCCGATCTGCGTGAGGGGTGCCACCGAATTTCAGGAATGTGGCACATCCCATCTGTTTTTTGACCCTGACCCCGCCGATCTGCGTGAGGGGTGCCACCGAATTTCAGAAATGTGGCACATCCCATGTGTTTTTGGACCCTGACCCTGCGGATCTGTGTGAGGGGTGTCAATTTTTATCCCCCCCAGAAATTCTGACAACCATTCCAGGGCGTGGTAGTTCTGCTGGTGTGGGCCCCCCCCCTCGCGCGTTCATCAACGAGGAACAGTAAGCAGCAAGAAACAGAACTGTAACAGTGGGGGCCGGCGGATAGCTCTGGGTGGTTCGGTTCGATGCATTTGCAGAGAAAAGACCCCCCAGCCCCAATGCTTTTGGCCCTCCTAACTTGGGTCCCCTCCCAAAGGGCCAGGGGTCCCTCTCTTGCTGATCAGCTGTCGTTGCCTGTTTTTGTCTTGCTCGAGTGCTTCTTCCTTTGACCTCGGGGCCCCTGCAGGGGGGCCGGCTCTCGGGCTGCGGGGCCGCTTGTAGCAGGCGAGCCACAACTGGGGGAGCTGTGGTCCTTACCCGCCTGGGGGACCCATCGATTTCGACACCCTTCTCGAGAGATCGTCGACGCGATGGGTTCCCCCAGGGGGGTAAGGACCACAGCTCCCCCAGTTATGGCTGGTCGGTGTAGACCCCATCGGGGATGGAAGGCTGGGCGGGATGGACCCCGGCACGGGGCCCGCGGGGCGATTCCGAGCGGGCGCTCGTTGGGGCTTCGACGGCGACGGCAGGCGGCGGCGACGTCAAGTCAGCGGGCGAAGAACGGTACAAGATAAGCTTTCCCGCCGTCGTGGGCGCCTGCCCCCCCGGGCGGCGGACAGTTTATGTCTGTACGGTGCCGCCGTAGGGGTATACAGTGGGGACGAGCATCAAGAAACTGCCTGCTTCTCGATAGGGTACCATGGGTTTCTTCGCTCCGCGCGCTGCGCGGTGGCTTCCCGTGACCGCTGACTGAAGGAGCTGCTGCGTTCAGGGTGCTCTGGGTTGCCCCCCACTTGCATC
>CAUYUJ010019071.1:2500-57500 GCA_963575745.1 Prorocentrum cordatum
GGCCCTGCACCTGTGCGAGACGGGAACGGCTCTATGCGCCGCTATTTGACATGTGGCCCACTTGCCCCACTTGCCCCACTTGCTCCACTTGCCCCTCCCGCCTGCGCAGGCTCGAAGGTAAACGTTCTGGAATTGATGTCCAATATGTATGCATTCATACATTGTTTGACCTCCCTTGCCTTCAGTTGGCCGCGTGGCCGTCAAGCCAACACTCAAGATAAAAAAGCTGGTCCCTAGGACGGGGTCCAGACCTCTGGGAGTCCACATCATGATCACAATCGCGACGTCGGGGGTTTGGGGAGAAGCCCTTCGTAAGAGTGGGCCTTCGCCAGGGTATGGGGCCGCCGCGGGGCGGGGGCGTACCTGGCCCTCGGGACGGCCTGCCGGGGGGGGGGGCCCAGGCCTCCCAGGGCGGCCTCAGTAATTATGGCCTCCAGGGCACTCCCATCGAGGCCCAGAGGCTCTCCCCGGAGCTGCAAAACGGAGCGAAGAGCTGGGGGCACATGGGGCCAGTACCACCTCCCCTGAGACCCGACGGCGCACACAAATCGCATCGTGGATGATACAGTCTGGGGCCCAAAAGGCCCCAACTTACTGTACCATTTCCCCAACTGGATCGGCCCGTGAGACGGGCCCGGTGGTGCCCCGAACCTGGGTGGACACGCCCGGTGCCATGGAGCCAACAGCTGTTGGTACCTTTGCGTGAAGTGGATCCTCCCGCGTCCAGGCGTTGGCGAGCGTCTTGGGGTTGTACCAATACCTGCTATGCGGTTGCCCCGCCTCCTCCACGTCCAAGTCCGCCCTCAGGCCTTGTTCCTGCGGCTCTGCCGGCCGGTCCCCCTCGCCCGTGCCCGAGATGCTGGGCTGCACCTTCTTCCAGAGCGCCTCCATGGTCCTGGGAGAGGACAAGGCTGCATAAATTTGAAGCGCGGGTTCCTGGGATCGGCGCTGGACCCTCTCCCCCCTGGCGCACGGAGCGCGCCAGGGGCGGCGCCAGAGGCGCCGCCAAAGGGGATCCAGCGCAGATCCAAGGAACCCGCGAGGGCTTCCGATTTGTTCATGCGAATTTTTCTTCTTCTTCTTTCTTCCTCCTCTTTTTCTGCTTCTTCTTCTTCTTCCTCTTGTTATTATTCATATTATGCTTATTCTTATCATTGCTGTTCTTATTTTTATTGTGATTATTCCTCCTCTTCTTCTTCTTCTTCTCCGAGGTCCATCCCATGTGCTGCCCGGCGTCGGCGCCCTGCCACACCCACCAGCCGAGCTCTCCCTTGGGCCCGTGCTGCTGCCCCGGGCCCGCCGGGACGTAGCTCAGGCCAGCGTAGAATTGCTGGTTCATCCGGATGAGCTGTTGGGAACTCCTGGGGGGCAACGTTGAGGGGGGACTGTCTCAGGGGGAAAACATTGACCTGGGATGTGCGATACATCGCCTCTCTCTCTCTCTCTCTCTCTCTCGCTATATATATATATATATATATATATATATATATATTCTCCTCTTCCTATATTTTTATAAGCCCGGGCGGGGGGAAAACCCGTCCCCCCCCCAAAACCGGACTCCTGCGATCTGGGGCTTTGGGACCCTCCAGACAGGCCTCGAAGCGGCCACCGGGCCTCGCAGGGCGTTTTGCCAAGCCTTCCCAGCTCACCTAGGGCGATCAGGGGGGTCATCGGAGACGTCCCAGAGACCTCCAAGACAGCACAAGAGCGCTCCGAGAGTGACCGACGTGACCTCAAGATGGCCCAAGAGGCCTCCAGGACGGCCCCAAAGAGGCCTCCAAGAGCACTCCCAAGAAGGCCCCCCGAGGCAAGAATCATTGATTTTCTTTAGGTTTTGGTGAATTTTCGGGTTCTCCTTTTTTCGGCTTCCCGACGCTCCAAGACGGCGGTCTTCTGGGCGTCCCAAGCCGCCTGGGAGGCTCCCAAATCGCCCCACAACCATCCAAAAGGGCTTCCAGGCAGTCCAAGAGAGCCCCAAAACGGCACAACACGGGTCCAAGATGGCCCTCAGAGAGCCCCATGGCCGCCCAAGATGGCCCAAAGACACCCTCCGAAGAATTCCAAATCGTGATTCGGTCGTTCAGGGAGACCGCGGTTGGAGGCAGGGTGGCCCGAGGAAGCCCCCGGAGGCCCCCAGAATACGCCCAGGAGGCCTCTAGAAGGCCTTCAGAAAGCCTGAAACAACTTGTGTGAGGCCCCTAGAGGCTCTCCAAGGAGGAGTCTCCGCAAAAAAGAGCTGAGGAGGATGGGGAGAATGCGCAGGGTATGGCGAAAATAATGAAAACTAAGCATGGAGGAAGGAAAAGTAATGACATTATTATAGCGGCGTTCCTGGCAAAGGCAACCAGGAGCTATCGCTAAATTGTCGGCTTGACCTTCCTGCTATTCCGCCTGCGTGCCAAACTTCAAGGATCAAGGTGCATGGCGCGAAGCGCCACTGCAATCTTGTACATCTATGTATATCTATACATCTATCTCTATATATATATATATGTCTGCGATAGGCCTCCGACAGCGAATCCACAGGTTCCTGGGCGGGGGTGGGGATATCAGACCCCTGTCGACGATCAATGGGCGATTGGGGGTCGATGCGTACCCCCCTGAGCCATCCCCCCTCTCGTTGCCCTTGAGCTCCACGCGGACGCCTGCGTGTGCGGGTTGAACCAATACTTCTGCCCCATGATGTCCGTCTCCAGGCAGTCCCGGTAGGCGTCTGGCTGCAGGTGCGGGTGCCCAGTGGCCTGCGGCTGCACGTAGGCGTGACCCTAGACAGGAGTGACTTTGGGTGCGGGGCTTGAAGCGGGCCAGGGGAGGGCAGACCCGAGCGCGCAAGCCGCGGCTATCGCATCGCACTCGGCGATCAGGATAACCTAGTGGGCCCACACCAATGGTCACCCTGGCGAATAGGCACTCTTACGCGCAGCCGAGGCCTGGCCGCCAAGGTACGGGGCCGCCGCTGGGGTCAGGGCGTACTGGCCGCCAGGGTACGGGGCCGCCGCTGCGGCAGGGGCGTATCTGGCGCCCGGGATCTCCTGTCGGGGGTTACCAGAAGTGGCCCTGGCCCCAGGTGGCCCCAGGCTTTCCAGGCCTCGACGGGGCCTCCACAGCACCCCCATCGAGGCCGAGAAGGCCCCCCAGAGCTCCAAAACGGAGTGAAGAGCTGGGGCGCCACAGTAGAACAGCTCGCATCGTAGAAGATCTTGCCTGGGGCCCAGAGAAGACCCCATCCCTCTGTACTCTTTCTCCAGCTAGACTGGCCCAGGAGGAGGACCCTGGGGCCCGACCCCTGGCGGACACGCCCAGTGCAACGCAGAAACGGCGGCGCCCGGACCTCGCGGGCTGGGAGCCAGCCCTGGTGCGGCCTGACGGGCCTGGGGCTGCGCTCGACCGTGGTCGCTAGTGCTGCTCGGGCGGCGCCCAGCGGACGGCGGCGGCGGCCCGATCCTGGGCGGCGCCGTGGCCCGCCATCGCGCGCACGGGCCCTCTGTCGGCGCCCAGCCCCGCGGCGGCCGCCGGCCCCAGCGCGGCCGCGGGCGGCCCGCCGCTCCCCGGCACCGCCTGCTGCTGCGCCGGCGGCCTTTGCCCCTGCAGCTGCGCCGGCGGCCCCTGCTGGGCAGGCAGCTGCGGCGCCGCCCGCGGGCCTGCGGCGCCCTCGGGGCCGCCGGCGCCGGGCGCCGGGCGCCTCGGCAGCACGCCGGCCAGCGCGAGCTGGAGCCGCTCGGACACGTCCTGCGTGTCGGCGCCGCCGTCCTGCTCCGCGGCGAGGCTCGAGGCCCTCGTGAGCGTCGTTTGACGGATCCCTCCCCTCACTGGCCCAAGTTAAGCCATACGTGAGAGCGCATGGGCGAAAAGAGACGATGCCAGCCTTTGTTCTCCGCTTTGTGGGGGGCAGCGGCGCGCCAACCGATTCGTAAGTTACATCATGTGTGGCTGGACGAGACAGGGGGTGGGGCGGGGAGGAGCGGGCTGAGAGAGCAAGACGGCACCACAAGACATTTACCAGGATAGAAAGGTATACGTTGAGAGGGCACGGCGGCACCACATGATATAAAACACTGTAGAAACGTCTACTTACCCACTTGGGTGGGAATATATGATCCCAGGTCGAGGGTTCACAGTCCCTCCCCGGATGGGATGGGTCCCAGGGTTCCACAGCCTCCCCTCCTCCCGATGGGATACAAGGACGACGAGGACGAGGACGACGACGCCCACGGAAGACGACGACGTTGACATTTTGACGACGACGACGATGAACACACCACACCCACAGGGTGAGGGGGGGGCACCGGCACCCACCAATACGCCACGCCCACAAGGCCACGACCACAGGGGGGGGAACCCATCGCGCGGGGACGGGGGCCGAAAGCATCAACATTAGAGGGGGCCGGAACCCTGGATCACACATGATCCAATCTAGGGTTGCCCCCCCTCCGCCCCCCAATGCACATGGGCTCGAGCCCCCGCCAACGCAGGGTACTCCCATGAGCCTCGCGAAGGCCTCGAGAATGGGATCGCGCCCCCCCCCCCGTAGTCGTGGTCCTGTGGGCGTGGCGTGGTGGAGGGTGCCAGTGCACCCCATGATTCTGACACCCTCCTCCGTGTACCTATTTTGGCTCAAGATGAAAAGAGATCTTGTTGCTAATCAACACATTATCTCATCATGGTAGCGTGAGCTGGCCACTCACTGCTGCGACCCACCAGGGCCTCGCGGCGCGCGCGAAGCGCCACGGCGAGCTGGCAGGGCGCGTGGCCCGAGGCAAGAGGCTGGAAGAGAGCGGCATCCGCCGCACCAAGCACAGCGGAGGCCGGACCACCGGCAGAGGCGGAGAGGAGACCACCGAAGAGCGGCCGCAGGCGCGGCAAGAGGAGTGACGCAGCTGTCGAGAATCGAAGACGACAGTTGGAGTTCAAACACGGCCTGAAGGACACGGGCAACAAGTTGCACGACCTCGCGTACATCGAGGACCATCCCTCGGAGAACTCGTCAGGAGCAATCGAGGAGGCGAAGAAGGAGGTCTTAGATCAGATCATAGACCTCGAGCGTACGAGACAGGAGATCTCAGAGCGCAAGGAGGAGCTCGCCAGGAAGCACGCCATTAAACATGGACGAGCAAGTTCGGCAGCAGTTCGACTTACTGAGGCAGGAGTTCGCAGCCCGCATGAGTCAGACCGTCGACGAGATGAGGAGGCTCGAGAACGAGAATCAGAGGCTTCAGCAACAAGTAGCCGGAGGCCTCGCGGCGATCCCGCAGGCGATCGAGCGCATGGGCGAACAGATCCGAGGAGCTACGCACGCGGGAGGAGCCGCACCAGGTCTCGTCGACACGAAGGGCATCGGCAAGCCCACGACGCTAGGCGACGATCAGGAGAAGTTCGGAGCCTGGAACCGCAAGATGGAGAACTACGTGATAGGCGTATACGGAGAGAGCTTCCGTCCTGTTCTCCGGTGGGCGGCAGAAGCCGAACGCCCCGTGACGATCGACGGGGCACAGGAGGCGCACGGAGGAGTACCAGAGCTGGTGACCAAGATCAACCAGCTGTACGCGGCGCTGATCAGCACGACGGCGGACGGCAGCGAGAGCAACGACCTCGTGACGGGCGCACCAGACGGGAACGGTCTCGAGGCCTGGCGGAAACTTCACCGCAGGTGGGACCCGACGACAGGTCCGAGGAAGAGGCTGATCCTGAGGTCGATCATCTCGCCTCCGAAGTGCAACGCGGAAGAGCTGGGGTCCGCCTTAGAGAAATGGATCCAGCAGATAGGCAAGTACGAACGCCGCCAAGGAGAGGACGGGCTGGCCGAGTTGCCGGAGGATATCAAGATGGCGGCCCTCGAGATGCTCGTGCCTCAGGACATCGAGAACCACCTCGTACTCAACAAGCATCGGCTCGTAACGTTCCAGGACAGTCTGAACGAGGTGATGACGATCGTGGAGGCTCGGACAGGCGTGAAGATCAAGGAGCCATCGATCCGCGCACGGGCGCACCATCCGGACGACATGGACGTCGGATCGTTCGGAGCCCCGAAAGGAAAAGGCAAAGGCAAGGGCAAGGACGGCAAGAGCAAAGGGAAAGGCAAGGCCCAGGAGACGAAGGGGAAGAGCAAATCGACGAGCGGATCATACTCAGGCTCCCGCACATCCCCGACGGGTTCGGGCCGTGGTTCCGGGCACACGGCACCCCGAAGCACCGGCGTGCGCTTCGACGGCTACTGTCGGAACTGCGAGAGATGGGGCCACAAGGCATCCGAATGCTGGAGGAAAGAGCAGGGATCGAGTACGAGGGCTGGAACTGGATCCGCAACGGGGGCAAGCGCTGGTGGTAAAGGTGGTGGCCGCGGCGGCAAGGCCGGCGGCAAGGCTGCAGGCAGCCTGGAGGAGGAGCCTGAAGCGGAGGTCGCCGCCCTGGATATGGGCAGCTTGGATTGCCTGGAGCTCGCCAGCGGCAGCGGCCGCGGCGTAGCAGCGGTCGACCTCTCTCCCTTCGCGCAGGACGACTGGATGAAGTTCAACTGGGACAGCGGTGCAGCGGTCTCAGCATTCCCTCGGAGCTTCGCGCCGCCGACGGGATTGAAGGGCAACGGCAACACGTATCGTACGGCCAGTGGCGAGCTTGTCCCGGACGAGGGCAGCTTGCAGCTCAAGGCGGAGGATGAGTACGGAGTGCTACGAGCACTCAAGGGACGCGTGACGAACGTGCACAAGCCGTTGATCTCGGTGGGGCAAGCAGCAGGAGCTGGACAGTGTTCATTCCTAGGCCGCAATGGCGGCTGGATATTCCACGAGAAGAGCCCAATCGGCAAGCGTGTGGTAGGCATGCTGGAGAAGGAGGCGAAGACGGCGAAGCACCAGATGCTGCCGGTCTATCGTGAGCAGGGCGTTTACAACTTCTACCTCAAGAAGGGCCAACATGGCTCGGTTGCTCCTCTCGAGGAGGGATTTTCGGCGAAGTCGAAGTCCGAGCTGGTGGAGCTACTCAGCGGCAAGTCGAAGGAGGAGCTGCTGGAGATCCTCGAGAGGACAGTCCCCAGGAGGCAGCCCTCGGCGTAAGTCCACTGGAAGACTCAATACAGCAGTCCCCTGCGGCATCGGCTGCAGGGGCAGCAGCGGCGGGGTCGGGACCTTCCGACATGAGACCGCCGGGTTTTCAGCCAGCAGCAGCTGCGGCGGCTGACGTTTTGCCAGCTGCTCCTGATGGACAGCAGGCCGACGAGGGCGAGGAGGAGGCTCGCCCGAGGGTGCTGAAGGCACCTCATGAGCCCTCTCAGAGGGAGATCGCCGAGCACGAGGCGATGGGACACGCGACTTACCGCAGCTGGTGTCGCGTGTGCATTGCGGCAAAGGGCCAAGGCCAGCCGCATCTCCGCGCACCGGAGGACGACGAGACGGCGGTGCCGGTGGTCTCGTCCGACTACGCCTTCATGGGCCAGGACGACGCGGACACCATGCCGATGCTGGTCCTTCGGGATCGACGTTCGAAAATGATGGCAGCGACATTCGTGGAGAAGAAGGGCGACGACGCCTACGCCATCAAGTTCTTCGCACGCTTCTTACGGATCCTGGGCTACAGGAAGATCGTCAACAAGTCCGATGGCGAGCCAGCGATCCTGCTGGTCAAGAGGCGTGCGGTGGAGGAGGTTCCTGGCCTCGAGGCCATTCCCCAGGAGTCGGCACCGGCCGACCATCAGGCCAATGGGGAGATCGAGGTCACGGTGCGCGAGATCAAGAAGCAGGTGCGAGCGCTCAAGATGGACCTGGAGTCCAAGCTGGGCGTCAAGGTGGAGGACAAGCACCCAGTGCTAGCGCACCTGCCGGAGCACGCCGCTTCGGTGATCAACCGATACAGGCGCGGCCAGGACGGCAAGACCGCTCTTCAGCGGCTCACGGGACGGCAGTGGAGGAAGCCGGTCCCGCTCTTCGGCGAGCGCCTGATGGTGCGGTTCGCCGGGGAGCGCACGAGGAAGAACGCGCTGGAGGAGCAGATGGTGGAGGCCCGCTACATCGGCCACCACCCGCGCGACGGCTCGATGATGGTCATCACGAGCGACGGTGTGAAGAAGGCGGTCGGCTTTCGCAGCCTGCCGCAGAGCGAGAAGTGGATCACGGCGGGCTGGGACAGCCTGAAGGGCCTGCCGTGGGACGTGGCTCCGCGTGCGGCCAGTGCGCCGCGAGCCATCGTCGGACCGGGAGAGGCCGGTCCGCCACCGATTGTGGTGGTGCCGCCGCAGCCGCAGGCGCCGAGGAGGATGTACGTTCTCAAGGCGGACGTCGAGCGGCTGGGCGCAACGCCGGGATGCCCAGGGTGCGTCTCGATCGCCAAGCACGGCAAGGTGCTGGCGGGCCATGCGCACAACGCGGTGTGCAGCAAGAGAATCTTCGAAGCGCTGGACGCTGAGGAGGCAGGCCGGGAGAGGACCGGCCAGTATCGAGAGCGGAGGCAGGGCCAGGAGGCCAGAGTCCGCCCAGCGGCAGAGGCCGCGGCAGGGACCCCTCCGCCGAAGACGGCTCGGAGGATCACCGAGCCAGTGGCAGCGGCGGCATCGGCGCCGGCCGCGAGCCGATCGGCAGCAGCGCCAGCAGCAGCGGCGCGCATGCGAGAGAGCCAGCCGGGAGCAGCAGGCTCCGGCGTGGCGGCTCCTTCAGGAGGAGCGAGCTCCAGTTCGGGAGCAGTGAGAGCGGCAGAGGCCGCCGAGGATGTCGACATGACCGCGACCAGGTCGCGGCTGAAGCGCTTGGCGGAGGTGGCCCCGGATGACGTGCCGGAGGCCCTCGAGCGCGGTGATCCACAGCCGGCAGACGTGCCGGTACCGGTGGACATGGAGGACCTCGCGGCGCAGCCGGCGCCAGCGGAAGGACCTCAGCTGCCAGCTGGAGTGGCAGTCGTGTGGAACGCCAGCGAGGGGAGGCACATGCGGGTGCTCGCTCTCGACGTGGCGTCGATCGAGCTGGTCGAGCTCGGAGTGCTGACGAGGGCGAAGGCGGAGTTGCTTCCGCTCGTTCGCGAACAGGTCAGCGGCCATTGGGCCAGCGTCGGCGTAGACATTGCCGACGAGGAGGTGGACAGCATCGCCTTATCGGCGTTGCAGCTGGGCGCCGTGGACGTGGCAGAGGTGTACTCGCCGCATCGGTTCTCGGCTCGGGCGGCGGAGTTTCAGCTGCGTCCAGGCTTCGCGGCGGACCTGGAGGAACTCAAGGAGGACGGGACGCCGTGGGACTTGCGGCGACCCGAGGACATCAAGGAGCTCGAGGAGCTGCAGGAGCGGATGGATCCCATCCTGCTTACGGGGTCCCCTCCATGCGAGAAGTTCAGCTTGCTGAGGGGCCTGAGCGCCAAGTTCAGGACCGATGAGCAGGAGGCGGCTGAGATGGAGGAGGCCAGACACCACCTGAAGGTGGCAGTCGACGCCTACTGGCGTCAGCTCAGGAAGCCGGGCAGGTACTTCCTGCATGAGCATCCCTGGAGCGCGCGATCGTGGGATGAGGACATCATCAAGGAGCTGGTCGCGCATCCAGGAGTCTTCACGGTCAAAGGCCCCATGTGTCGGTGGGGCATGAAGCTCACGAACCCACGCAGTGGCCAGGAGGAGTTCGTGCGCAAGGAGACCGGGTGGGTCACCAACCACCCAGGCTTGGCTCGGAGGCTGCAGGGCACTTGCAGCAATGTGGACGGCCGCGCGGAGTGGCATCGCCACATCACGCTCGTGGGCGGCATCGCGCGGTTCGCGAAGGTCTATCCACCGAAGTTGGTGGAGGCGGTGCTGGAGGAGCTCAAGGACACGCTGAACGACGTGGGGGAGCTCAGCACCGCCCAGGTGCAGCAGTCGGGCCCAGTCCCGGTGGACGCGGCGGTGCCGCCCGGGGACTGGACGAGCTACTGGGACGACGTCAACGGCGGCTACCTGGAGGCAGGCCTTGTGGCCCAGGCTCGCGCGGTCGAGCGCGAGTGGGTCAAGAAGCAGGAGCTGATCGAGATCGTCCCGAGGTCTCAGGCTTTCGCTGAGACTGGGCGTCCGCCCATCCCACTCAAGTGGGTCGACACGAACAAGGGCGACGCGGAGAGGCCCAACTACAGGAGCAGGCTCGTCGTGAAGGAGATCAAGGCAAAGAAGCGTCCGGACGAGCAGCTGGAGGCGTCCGAGGTCTTCTCGGCAATGCCTCCTCTGGAGGCCATGCGGTCACTGGTCTCGCTGATGGTCACGTGGACGCGGGAAGCACCGCTCCACATTCAGGAGTCGCTTCGCAAGAAGGGCAGGAAGCCGGGCAACTTCAAGATCGGCTTCTTCGACATCAGCAGGGCGCACTTCTACGGGAAGGCGCAGCGAAGGATCTTCGTGGAGCTGGAGGAGGAGAGTCGCAAGGAGTACGGCGAGGACAAGTGTGGCTTACTCCTCAAGTCCTGGTACGGCACGCAGGACGCCAGCAAGATCTGGCAGGGCGACTACACGGAGCTGTTGGAGGAACACGGCTACAAGGCGGGCATGTCATGCCCAGCGGTCTTCTACAAGGAGGAGGACGAGACGAGGCTGCTGGGGCACGGCGACGATTTCGCGGTGCTGGCTCAGCAGCAGGACATCGACAGCTTCGAAGCCACGTTGGGCAAGAAGTACGAGTTCAAGAAGACTGCGAACCTCGGCTTCGACGAGGGCGACGACAAGCAGGCGGTCTTCCTGAATCGGGTCATCGAAGTCAGTGCGGGATTTCCGCCTGGCGGTGGCCGGCCCTGCCGGCATGCGATGATTGAGCCGGACAAGCGGCACGCAGAGATCGTGATCGACGAGCTGGGTCTCAGCAAGGCCAACGGCGTGGACACGCCGATGGAGAAGCGCAGCGCTGACAAGCAGATGATGGACGCGAAGTCAGCGGCGCTGGGAGCGGCGGAAGCTTCGCGCTTCCGATCCCTCACCATGAGGGTAGCCTACCTGTCGCAGGACAGGCTGGACTTGGCGGAAGCATCGAAGACGCTCGCCAGGTCTATGCAGACGCCGACGGAGGCGAGTTGGCTCATGCTCAAGAGGGTTGGCCGCTACCTCAAGCGGCATCCCAGCACGGTGACGGTCTTCACGGAGCAGAAGATGTTCGACAAGATCCGGGTGTACGTGGACTCCGATCATGCGGGTTGTGCAGTCACTCGGAAAAGTACGGGAGGCTTCGTGGCGATGCTGGGGCATCACGTCATCAAGCACGGCAGCAATCTGCAGTCGACGGTCTCTCTGAGCAGTGGGGAGAGCGAGTACTACGCCCTGGTCAAGGGCGGGAGCGTGGGCCTGGGTCTACACAGCCTCTTCGCAGACTGGGGGCTGGACCTGAAGGTGGAGCTCGCCTCAGACTCATCGGCGGCCCGGGGCCACGTCCAACGGCGAGGTCTCGGGAAGATGCGACATGTTCAGTCACGATACCTGTGGATCCAGGAGCGTGTAGGCAAGGGCGACCTTTCGATCGCCGCAGTTCCTGGTAAGAACAACGTCGCGGACGTGCTGACTAAGAGCGTGGGCGGATCTCTCTTGAGGAGACACATGGCGACGCTCAACATCTGGGATCGGGCACCGAGTTCGACCCAGAAGGACATCAAGTGAAGGAGTGGATCGAATCCATGCTCCGCTACCTGTGGGGCTGGATGAGTTTCCGCCGGTGGCGGTAGGATCGCACCGGACGGGTGAAGTGAGGGGCTTGCGGCATGGCCGCAGCCCGGCTGACGAAATGGGCGCGTCGGCTTGGACGCGCCCGCGTGTGACGAGATGGGCGCGTCGGCTGGGACGCGCCCGCGTGTGACGTGGAGAAGGGCGTGTCGGCTTGGACGCGCCCGCGTACGACGCATGTCGTGCCTGGCCGGGTTGGCGGCCAGGCCCGAGGAGGAGTGATTCTGACACCCTCCTCCGTGTACCTATTTTGGCTCAAGATGAAAAGAGATCTTGTTGCTAATCAACACATTATCTCATCACCCCACGCCCCTTCCCCTGTGGGTGTGGGGTGGTTCGTCGTCGTCGTCGTCGTCGTCGTCGTCGTCGTCGTCGTCGTCGTCGTCGTCGTCGTCGTCGTCGTCGTCCGTCGGCGGCGTTGCCGTTGGCGTCGGCGTCGGTGTCGACGTCGTCCCCCCCATCCCATCTGGGGGTGGGTGGGTGGGCCTGTTGAGCCCTGGGACCCATCCCATCTGGGGGGTGGGGGCTGCCTGTGAAGCCTCGACCTGGGATCACATATGCCTGTTCCTTCGGGTTTCGCCGGGCCTCTCCCAACCTAGGAGGGTGGGCTGGTGGAGCCAAGGTGCCATGGCCCAACGGGGATGGGGATAGGTTAGGCGATGCTGACCTCACGCGCCAGCGCGACGGCCTCGCGAACGACCAGGTGTGTGAGGCGTGGTCGTAGTAGTACGGCCTGCCGTCCGGTGCAACGAGCTCCTGTCGGCTGCGCGCAAGGTGTGTGACCCTAGGCAGGAGCGGCCTTTGATACGCGGCTTTGCGGGGGGCCGTGGAGGGGGTGCAAATCCAGGCGTCCAGTGCTGGGGGGCCCATGGGCCCGCACCATGGGCCACTCTGGCGAACTGTCACTCTTACCCAGATGCTCGACGATGACTTTTCAGTGCGCGGCCCCACGGACTCCCACCGATTCCCCGGGGTTTTCGTCCTGGATCAACGTTTGATGTTCCTGGGGCCCGGCAGCTGCCCCAGAAACCGAACTCGAGGAACGGCGCCCGCATTCACAAAGTCAGATCGTCGGGGGGCGGGTACGCGCAGCCGATCCTGCCAGAAGGAGAGCCACTCCTTGCAGGCGCGCTGGTACTCGGCGTCCCGGAGCTGGTGCCACTCCAGCGGGACGCCCGCACCGCCCCGCCCCGTCAGCTCGCACGCGGTGATGCCGAAGGGCGCCTCGTTGGGGTCGAGGGCGCCCCCTGGGAGCAACAGGCCGTCCTCGGCGACGAACTGCGGGGGCCACTGCACCCTGTTCGGGTGGTGCCAAGCCCAGGCCTCCAAGCGTCGTGAACACATGTTTGCGTCGGCGGCTGGGCAGAGTAACTGCGCTGGCGGAAGAGCTAATTATATAAACGAGGACACCGTTTAGCGAATCGTGCCACGATGCAGGAACAGGGGAGAAGACAGGGAGGGCGGCCGCAGGAGGGGGGAAGGGCGAGGGCCGCTCAAGCGTCGTGAACACATCAAACAAAACCATTTTGGCAATCTTCGGCCTCTGGCCCTCGCGGGGCCCCCCAAGACCGTCGAGAAAACACGACTCGGGAGGAAAGGCTGGCCCCAGGGGAGGAAGGAGGAGTCGGAGGAGGAGTCGGAGGAGGAGGAGGAGGAGGAGGAGGAGGAGGAGGAGGAGGAGGAGGAGGAGTAGGAGTCAAGCTAGCCAGCTCGAGCGAGTCAAGCATGGCATGCCCAGTCCCACCCGCCCTCCCACAACATAAGAAGCAAAGCTGGCACAACTGGGGGCCGAAGTCACACCGGCCAGCCGGTTTGGTACAGCTGATGCGGCCGCGATGGCGGTTGCCGACGGGAACTGGCGAGCGCGTGTTGAATGCCGAAAAACAGAAACTGTGTATTGTCTTTTGCAGATTAGAATGGGACGGATTGGATGGGCGGGCGCGGGGTGTGCGCCGCGTCCCATTCCTGCCATGCATTTTGCGACGTGGACGACAGGACGTCCATGCGACGGTGCCAATGACGGCGACGACTCTAGAAGGATTTGAGCATGCGCTCGCGGCGACGCGCGCGCATGTCGCCCGCGTGGTGTTTTTTGCACAGGATTCGCGGCCTGGGTGCATGACAGAGCATCGCGAGTGCACCGCGCGATGACGTGAAATCGCTGGATTTGACCGAATTCTTAAGATTCCTATGGTTTTCCTATGATTTCAGCAAGAGAGCCCGGGCAGGAAATTTGTAGTTTTTTTGTGAATTACTCCGACGGAAGAACCCCACATAAGAATCCTCTGGGCGAATCTGGAAAAAGCCATCACCGTCGTCCTCGTGGTTGGTGAGGCGTCCTGGCTGTCTCTTCTGCGTATATTTCCTCTCGCCTTGGCGCGGGCCCCCCTTCCACTCCTTACGTTGTCCCCATCCTCGCCCCCCTGTTTGTTCCGCGCCCCGCCACCTCCTCCCCTTCCTGTTGCATGAGCGCGCATGTCGATGTTCCTCGGCGCCGTCGCCGCCACGGCCAGCACAGGCGCGTTCTCTACAGGTCACGTCGCGCAGCCGTTGGGACAACCCCGCGGGCCAGGCTGTCGGGGCAACCCCGCGAGCCGTTGGCGCGCAAGACCAAGCCGTTGGGACAACCCCGCGGGCTTCGAGCGAGGCGCAGCCGCGCTCAGGCGGAAGGCAGCACGAAGCCCAGCTCTGCCGCGAGCTGCTTCGCCTCCGCCCTGGACAAAACCGCTCTCTTGTCGAACTCCAGGAGCGCCTTCCGCAGGGGCGCCGGCGGCCCGCACTCCAGGAACTCTCGCGGCGGCGGCCGCAGGATCAGCATGTTCCGCATGCACGTGGCGCGGGAGAACATGACGTAGAGGTGCAGCCACCACTGCTCGTCCGACATGCCCGTGCGGCCAGCGTCCTCGTCTCTCGCGCAGTCGATGGTGACGCCCTTGCGCAGCGTCTGGCCCTGCGACAGCGTGGAGGTCAGGTAGGACGCGTGCGTCAGGGTGAACCCCGAGCGGCGCACGCTGTGCGCCCCCGAGCTCTGCCATGTGAACTCCCTTTCGCTGGGCCTGAACATCAGCAAGCTCCGCGCCCGCGCCTCGGCCTGGCCGTCGTCGTCGGCGCCTTCGGCGCCCTGTCGCAGCACCTCGGCGACCTGAGGAGCCCAAAAACTTCCTTGTTGCATCCAAAGTGTGGCCTGGGAACTGCGTTCTGGCAGCGCGAGAACCCAACATTGACGACAGTTACAGGTTTTGGATGACCTGCTCGGATTACCAACATGATCTGCGGGCCCCATAGGGAGGGGGCTCCCGCCTGAGACTTCCTCGCAGTTCACTCACAGACGAGGCTCCCGCCTGAGACTTCCTCCATATTCAGGCTTGAGGAGCCCAAAAGTGACGACAGTTACAGGGTTCCGATGACCCGCTCGGATTACCAACATGATCTGCGGGCCCCATAGGGAGGGGGCTCCCGCCTGAGACTTCTTCACAATTCACTCAAAGACGAGGCTCCCGCCAGAGACTTCCTCCAAATTCAGGCTTGACGAGCCCAAAAGTGACGACAGTTACAGGGTTCCGATGACCCGCTCGGATTACCAACATGATCTGCGGGCCCCATAGGGAGGGGGCTCCCGCCTGAGACTTCCTCGCAGTTCACTCACAGACGAGGCTCCCGCCTGAGACTTCCTCCATATTCAGGCTTGAGGAGCCCAAAAGTGACGACAGTTACAGGGTTCCGATGACCCGCTCGGATTACCAACATGATCTGCGGGCCCCATAGGGAGGGGGCTCCCGCCTGAGACTTCTTCACAATTCACTCAAAGACGAGGCTCCCGCCAGAGACTTCCTCCAAATTCAGGCTTGACGAGCCCAAAAGTGACGACAGTTACAGGGTTCCGATGACCCGCTCGGATTACCAACATGATCTGCGGGCCCCATAGGGAGGGGGCTCCCGCTTGAGCCTTCCTCAGAATTCACTCACAGACGAGGCTCCCGCCTGAGACTTCCTCCATATTCAGGCTTGAGGAGCCCAAAAGTGACGACAGTTACAGGGTTCCGATGACCCGCTCGGATTACCAACATAATCTGCGGGCCCCATAGGGAGGGAGCTCCCGCCTGAGACTTCCTCCCAATTCACTCACAGACGAGGCTCCCGCCTGAGACTTCCTCCATTTTCAGGCCTGGGGAGCCCAAAAGTGACGACAGTTACAGGGTTCCGATGACCCGCTCGGATTACCAACATGATCTGCGGGCCCCATAGGGAGGGGGCTCCCGCCTGAGACTTCCTCACACTTTACTCAACGATGATGAGGATGAGGATGATGAGTGGTGGTGAAGATGAGTGGTGAAGAGGATGATGATTGATTGTGGGTGGTGGTGGCGATGATGATGTTTGAATGAGGATGATGCCGATACCGATGATGACGATGATGTTCGTCAGCGTGTGAGAGAGTGCTGGGGTGAGTGTTCCTGCGCGGGGTGTGCAGAGAAAACAAGAACCCCACTTTGGATGTGGGGAAAAAGCATTTGGTTTTTGATGTTTTTATGTTGAAATGCTTGCAATCACACGGTGTTCGGTAGGATTCTGACATGAACGCGCGCGTGTGCTCTTTGTGGTATTTTTTGCAATGGATTATCGCCGTGGACGACAGGACGTCCATGTCGAGAGGAAAAAATAAGAAAAATGTTGATTTTGTATTGTTTTTTACAGGTTAGGATGGGACCACCCGGATGGGGCCCCTATCTGCCGGCCTGAGGGGGGAGTAGGAGTATATTCTAATAAGGAATAAGGATAGGAGTAGGAGCAGTAGTAGTAGTAGTAGTAGTAGTAGTAGTAGTAGTAGTAGTAGTAGTAGTAGTAGTAGTAGTAGTAGTAGTAGTAGCAGTAGTAGTAGCAG
Source organism: Prorocentrum cordatum (assembly GCA_963575745.1). NCBI lineage: Eukaryota > Dinophyceae > Prorocentrales > Prorocentraceae > Prorocentrum > Prorocentrum cordatum. Next base: position 19,018 of record CAUYUJ010019071.1, read on the forward strand.
TAGCAGTAGCAGTAGCAGTAGCAGTAGCCGTAGCAGTAGCAGTAGCAGTAGCAGTAGCAGTAGCAGTAGCAGTAGCAGTAGTACTCGTAGTAGTAGTAGTAGTAGTAGTAGTAGTAGTAAGTAGTAGTAGTAGTAGTAGTAGTAGTAGTAGTAGTAGTAGTAGTAAGTAGTAGTAGTAGTAGTAGTAGTAGTAGTAGTAGTAGTAGCAGTAGCAGTAGTAGTAGTAGTAGTAGTAGTAGTAGTAGTATAGTAGTAGTAAGTTAGTAGTAGTAGTAGTAGTAGTATAGTAGTAGTAGTAGTAGTAGTAGTAGTTAGTAGTAGTAGTAGTAGAGTAGTAGTAGTAGTAGTAGTAGTAGTAGTAGTAGTAGTAGTAGTAGTAGTAGTAGTAGTAGTAGCAGTAGTAGTAGTGGTAGAGGAGGAGGAGGAGAGAGGAGGAGGAGGAAGGAGGAGGAGGAGGAGGAGGAGGAGGAGGAGGAGGAGGAGGAGAAGGAGGAGGAGGAGGAGGAGCAGGAGGGGGAGGACCCGCACGACCCTCGATCAGTGGCCCTGCCCAGGGTGAGGGTCCTACTCATCTGCATACTTGCCACACCTCGTGGCTCAAGATTCCTGTTCGAGCTCTCTCATGGCTTGGGGAGAGAATGCAGCAGGTGGACACCAGAAGAGTGTGTCTTGGGCCGACGAGCGTGGCAGCAACAAGCGAGGAGGCTCGAAGGGGCCCCATCGGAAGTGGCAGTGTCAGCTCTGTGGTTGTAAGAAAAACGGCTGGAGATCCTGGTACTGTGTCCACTGCCACGTCGCCTGGAACGAGCCCGTCGCCGAGGAGGAGGGCACGCTCGCGGCGGACGGCGCGCCCCGCTCGGTCGGCTTGCAGCTCCCGCCTGGCCTGGGCAACGGTGACGCGCAGCTCTCGGTGGCCGAGACCCAGCAGCTCATCAGCCTTGGCACTAAGACGGGCGACCACGTGCTGGTCACCAAGTACCAGAGGTTATTGGAGTTCAAGCAGAAGGAGGCGGTCCAGCCGAAGGAGCCGCCGCTGCAGGTACGTGCGCACCGAGCGCATGCGCAGGTCGTGCACCTTGAGAAGGTGCTGGAGGCAGCGATCGACAAGTTGGGTCGGCTACGCCAAGCGGTCGCAGACCAGGAGACGGAGGTCCAGCTGCTGCAGACGAAGCTCGGCGACGCGGACGACGAGTACAAGGGCTTGCTCAGAGCCATGTACAGCCAGGCCCACAGTGACCAGCCCGCGGCACCGAATATCAAGTTGGAGCAGTTGCTTGCAGGCGACACGTCGTGCATCGACCTGGACGGCTGCGACGACTTCTTCGGTCTCGCCGACATCTATGAGTTCACCGACACGGATAAGAAGGAGGCAGCTGCCAGGAAGGAGCAGCTGCGAAAAGGAGTGCAGGACATGGCGAAGCAGCTCTTCGGAGGAGCCAAGGAGACCGCAGAGAAGTCGCGTCAGGAGCATTCCGCGCACGTCAGCAGGTTGCAGAAGAAGCGGAAGGGCGCCGAGGGCAACTCCGAGGGCGGCGGGCAGCGCGGTGCTGAGCCGCCTGGTGGTGCTGCTCCTCCAGCGGCTGCTGCTGCTGGAGGCCCTGACGCCCGTGACAGCCCTGCGCGAGGCTCGGGCGGTGGCGGAGCCACTGCCAGCTCACCCAAGGTGGATGTGCGTGCTAGGGCCGCCGGGGCTCTCGGCAGCAAGGGAGGGGGAAGCGGTGCTGGAAGGGAAGCTGGAGGCGTCCTAGGCGCGTCTGGGGCGGCAGGAGGGGCCCAGGGGAAAACGTCTGGTGGGTAGCAGCCTGCCTTGCCCCACCTGCTGGTGGGGCAATGCGGCGGTGGGTCCGTCGCGGCCGCCTGGGATCTTCTTTCGGTCGCTGGTTTGGTTCCCGCCCCCGCCGACATCCCACCCCCCCGATCTGCCGTCCCCAGCTCTTCCTCTTCCCCCTAGTGCCAGGCCTCTTACAGGGCCCCAAGTAGTTCGTAAGAATAGGTTAGCCCAGCCAGGGCAGAGTAAGAATAAATCGTCCAGGTCTCGCCAGGGAGAGTTTTTCTGTCTAGAAACATGTAATACCACGGCTTGGTCCTCGGCAAAGCAGTTTCTCCAGGGGGAAGCTTCGAGTCATATCGTCATGCTTCAGGAACTAACTGTTGACCCGTCGGGTCGAGTTGATTGTGAAGCTCAGTTGAAGAAGCTAGGCTGGCAGGCGTCCATTCACCCGTCGGAGGTCACCGAGGCTGGAGGCCTGTCAGGAGGCGTCACGGTTGCGTGCAGGGATTTCGTCGGGCTGGGCTTGCCGCCGACGGACGTCAAGCGCTTGCCGAGCCCGCATCGCCAGCAGCTGATGTGGGTCAACGCGTATGTGCCAGGGGGGCTCATCATAGGGTCCATCTACTTGCCCGACCAGGACCCATTGGGGCCTACTGGGAGCCAAATATTGAGTAGAATCGGTGAGCAGTTACATTCTTGGGGCTTACCGTTTGTCCTTGGAGGTGACTGGAACGTTTCACCAGATAGACTCCAGGAGTTGGGGTGGGCTGGCCGTCTTGGGGGACAGATTGTGAAGCCAGCTTCTTACACGTGTAAGTCCACTGCCAAGGTCTGGAAAACGATCGACTATTTTGTGATGTCTGCAGGTCTGGCGGCTAGCGTCCATTCTTGTGCCATCAGTAGGAAGGCGTCGACGAAGCCGCACAGGCCCGTCGTGGTCAAGTTTCGCAGCGAGCCCTTGAGCGTGCTGGTCCAGTCGCTCCGCCAGCCGAGGGCCTTCCCGCAGGACATTGTGATAGGACCCATGCCAGAACCACTCGATTATCGGGAGCTCCTGGACTCTGTTCGATCGGTTGGGGATCGTGAGTCGTTGGATGCGTGCTATCGGTTATTCGTCGAGTCGCTGGAACGTGAGCTTGGGACCTATCACGGAGTTTTGGATCAGAAGCAGTACTTTGGTAGAGCGGAGGAGCCTACCATTGTGAACGTATCAGCTGTCAGGACGTCTGGAGGTCGGTATCCCGTCGGAAGTCCTGAGAGTCGTGGGTGGCGTCGCGTTTCCAAGCTTTTCTCGGAGCTGGTTTACATCAAGAGACGGGGACTCAGATGGGGTGAGGGCGAGTCTATGGGGCTTCTGAAGGCGGTCGGGTGGGGACCTAAGCAGTTGCGCAAAGACACGTCCTGGCAGCAGTGGGTCCCGTCTTTTGGATGCATGTTTCACGCCTCCCTCGAGCAGTTGCAGGCCTGGGGCGATGAGGCAGAAGGTTTCGCCAAAGTGTATGAACGCAAGTTTACCTCGGAGCGTGGCAAGCTTTGGCGCGAGTGGGTGCAGGAGGCTGTGTCTGCTGGCGCTGGCAAGGCGCACAAGTATTCGCAGTGCCCGATCGGCTGGGCGCCCCCTGAGTCTAGCACGATCAAGGCTGGAGGATTTTCGGTCCCGCTGGGACCTCAAGCGACGGTTGATGGGCTTACCAAGTTTTGGTGTGATATCTGGGAGCCCCTCCCAGAGGCCTCGAAGTTCCCCGATCCCATCCAGTTCCTGACGCACCAGATCCAGGCCCAGGCTGATGAGCAGGGAGTCTCGGTCCAGGAGCTGTGTTCGGAGGAGCGATCCGTGGGAGACATCAGGGTTGCCATCATGAAGTTCCCGAAAAGGACGGCGGCTGGGGTGGATGCACTTCGGCCTCGGGACCTGGACAAGGCCTCGGATGGCCTGCTGGAGGTTTTGGGTGCGCTGTGGCCTAAGATGGAGCTCTTGGGCACCTACCCCACCATCCTCCTCACCACCATCCTCGCCATGTTGGGGAAGCCCGAGGGAGGTTTTCGCCCGATAGCTCTGCTGCCCACACCCACGCGTGTGTTCTCCAAGCTGTCGCGGGGCGAGATAAAGCGATGGGAGCGTGATAATAATCGTGCTTACCTTTACGGGGTGCACGGCAAGAGCTGCGAACGAGCGGTCTGGGAGCAGAGCTTGACGGTCGAGCAGCATGTCAGTGTAGGTGGCTGTTCAGGCTCGTGCCTCGTGGACCTCACAAAGGCCTACGAGAAGGTGTGCCATTATTTGCTGGCCGTCGCGGCCGTCAAGCATAAGTTTAGTCTGGTGAAGCTGCGCTTGTTGCTGTCGCTCTACCGTGCGAGAAGAATCATCAATGTGTGTGGGGTCGTTGGAACCCCCGTGCTGGCTTTCCAAGGGATCCTGGCAGGCTGTGGTTTTGCTACGACGCTTTTACGTGTGATGCTCATGGACCCCATGGACCTCACCAGGGAGCTTTACTTTAGTGTGCGGTTGTTCAATGTAGTAGACGACATCACGGCGCAGGCCTCGGGTAGTAGGAAACATGTCGAGAGCGTCCTGCCCCGTGCTGTGTACTTTCTGTGCCTGCAGCTCGAGAAGCTGCTGCTGGTGATCTCGAGGTCGAAGGGCCTCGTCCTTAGCAGTCACTCGGCGGCGAGGGTGACCATTGTGTCTAGGCTTGAGAAGTGGAATTTCACTGGTGCTAGTTCTGGACGGAACCTGGGCTGCGACCAGACGATGCAGAAAGGAGCCAAGGGATCCAAGGTCCTCCAAAAAAGGTTGCATAACATCAGGCTTCGGAAAGGCAGGCTCCGAGGGCTCATTAGTGCCAAGAAGGGTTTGTTCAAGGTTGCTCGGGCGGGAGGCCTTCCCTCGGCCACGTACGGTTGCCGTGTCAATGGTATGTCCACCTCCGCCCTTGGCCAGCTTCGAGCTAGCTTGGGGAGTGCGCTCTTTGGGACGCCAAAAGGGAGGTGCAGGACGTTGGAGTTTCTCCTCTCGGTGGAGCCCAAGGCGGATCCATCATATGATGTGCGTGCGTTACCCATCCTTGCTTGGGGACAAGCCGCTCGCTCGAGTTGGGCAGAGCAGCGTGTCATGGAGGAGTGTTTCAATTCATTTTATCGCCGACCTGCCCGTGGGTGGCAAGATGTCCGTGGACCCGCGGGCGCAGTTGTCCTCACGATCGAAAGGCTGGGTTGGCAGGTAAAAAGCTGGTGTAAGTTTGTGACTGTTCGGGGAGTGGAAGTGGATGTGAGCTTCTTGGGATACAGGTCGCTCAAGGTTGTCCTTCACCAGTCTGTTCGGGATATGCAGCTAAGAGGTCTGGGAGATGAGGTCAGAGTCCCAGGTCTTTCTGGAGGGCCTATGCTTGTGTATGGGGTTGAAGTACAAGGGTACAGAACCCCTGGTCCGTTGGTAGAGAGATGGAGGGATAGATGGATATCTTTCCCTCCCACGCGATCAAGGTACGATCGCTCCAACTCAGTACCTGAGCCCAAACGGCCAGGTGCGGGAGAGGTAAGGATAAGGAGTATATATGAGGGTATTACACGGGTTCCTTCCACACCCCCCGTCCCGAATCCCGCCCGTGAAGGCAGGACTCGGGAACAGAGGATAGGAATCCGTAACCTCTGAACTCCTTTAGTCCTTAAGTCAGAAAGGCAGCTGAGGCTTAAAAACAGCGAAGCCACAGCTGCAAAGTGAGGTAAGAAGAGATACCCTAAGTCTCTCTTTCATCCCCAGGCGCACTTTGGCGCCCCCTCGGTGCGCCCCCCAAAACGCTTCGGCACTCGAGGGAGGGGAAGAATGAGACAAGGGTAGGCGGAGAAAGTAGATCTGAGCATCAAGGCAACATGCAATCTGCCTCGCAAGATTTGCGAGGCAGGTGTTGCCACCAGCAAGCAGATTATTCTCGACGCAATATTGTTCAAATTGGTAAAATATGCATGCTAAGATCGTGTTGACGAACACAATCTTGAAATGAAACACAAGTCTGCCTAAAAACAGGTGTATACTAAGATCGCGTTGACGAACACGATCCTGAAAAGAAACGCAAATCTGCTTAAAGCGAGTGTCTGGCCAGACAAAATGTCGTGTTGATGAACACGAAAAGAGATGTATAAAAATCTGTTTGGCGACTCCCGTTGGCGTTGCTCCTTAGGAGGCTGCCTCGGTGATCGCAAAAGATATCTATATGTGTGTATGGCCACTTGTGTGAATGATTGAAGTGGCCTAAAAGAACGTATTAGCCACCGCTCAAGGCGAACTTTGATGAAAGGAAGTTCTGCTCTTGAGCAGTGGGCCTTGCGGCCGACTCACTACGCGTCGCCGTCCTTGTAGAACCTGCGGTCCCACACCCTCTGGCCGTTGTACGTCACGTAGCTTGTCGTAAACGTTTCCCAAGTTGTCCTCGGGATCCAGTTGCGGAACCAATCGTTGTACGTGATATCCTGGATGTACACATACTCGTCGTTGTTGACCGCAATGTAGATCCAACATTTGATGTAGTAACTCCAGTATCGAAGACCCCAATCGCTGTCCTCGAGGTTGTGGCGCCAGTAAGCAGCGTAATCGGATGTACGTGCTCTGTTGGCGCGCGGCATCGCGGGCATGTAGTCCTCCGCGCCTGAGGCGCTGGATGCAGCGGCGTCGCCAGGAGCAGGGCGCGGCGGCGGGCGCGGCGGCGGCCGCGGCTCCATGGCGTCATCGGACTGTTGGGAGTGTGTATCTGGATCGGTTCTCATCCCTGTACTACCCCCCCTCTGGTCGGTGTGTGACGGATCGAGGGGGCCTATCAGTTCATTGGCAATCGCGGCAAGCTTGCGCTGGGTGAACTGTTCACGGGTTCCGTCCCTTCGAGGGAGAGAAACCGTAATCAGTCCGCGCGCCTGCCGCGTCTGCCTGTCAGTGCGTCCCTCGTTCAGCCACCACTTTCTCCGACCAGCCTGTCCTGTCCTAATACTGACATCAAGGATGTCCCACGCGTCGCGCATGTCCTCGACGGTCCAGGGCTTCTTGCCGACATTCACGCGGGCCCCTGTCATCTGATGATGGAACTTGATGTCGTTGAGAAAGCGTTGTATGAGATTGGCGAATGGGTAGTACAGAGGTCGGTCGTCCTCGGATTCGCCCATTAATCTGCATTCGTGTGCAGGCGGGCTACCGGCTTCGACCCACTTCTGATACCTCTTTTTGGACGTATTGGCCAATCTCCGCAACTGATCTTTCTCTGTGCCTATGGGGGATCGCGCACCCGTCATAATGACATGTGCGCCATCCTTCATGTATCTCGCGACCTGGTCCTCGGACAACGTCGTCTTGATCCAGTTCGTCAACTTCTGGAGGTACGCGAGGTCACTCTGTGTGGCGGTGCTCTTACCTGTGGCGCCTACGGCCACAGTGTATTGCCAACATATATCACAGAGTGTGCCGTCACCTGTGACGATCCCGAGGGACAGATCTCGACCGCAATTGTTGCAGAGCGGCATGGGATGCAAGATCGTCTCGGGGGCCCCAGCCGAAGTCAGGTGATCGCGGGATCCCCAGCGGGTGTCCTGACCGCGGGCGAGGCTCTGACCGATCTGATTGATCGCCTCACGATTGATCTCGGTGTTCGGTCTGGAAGCGATCGATCTGCTTAAACCCTCGATCTCGATCCGAGACAACCTTTCCCCTGGCAGTCCTTTGTGCTCTATCTTGATGTTGTCGGTATCCTCAGTACCGCCATGGCACACGTTCCCCTCGCGAAGACGACGAGCCTGCTTCTGCAAGGTAGCCTCGTTGTCGCCCTCCTCGCGCTTCAGTCCCGTCTGCTCGGCTATGATACGCACCATAGTCTCCTGATCGGGAGCTGCAGACGCAACGCTGCCTGGGTCCTGGGGAATATCCTGCTCAGCGCCTTCCTTACGAGGCGCAGCAGGTGTTTCCACCAGCTCTTCCCACACAGGAAAATCTGGATTACCGTATGTCGCAGTACAATGTTTGAATAGGTCTCGCAATGCCTGAAGTGCAGGATGGTTGTCATGGATGACTTCCTTGGCGAAATCTGGTAGTTCCACAATACTATCTTTCAAGATGTTCTGGTATACTTTGGAAATCCATTGAAAGATGCCTGTGGTCGACTCCTCGATAGTCTCTGGGTCGAGGTAGTGTACCAACTTTTTGAAGAAATGATCTGCACCACAATTGGGTAAGTCACGTGCCCACTTGTGGGTATGATTGTAGTTCAAATGATATGACTCCGCATTCCATGCTTTCGATCCAAATCGAATTTCAAATTGTAAATGTGACTGAATTTTGTCCATTACGATTCTGTCTGCGCCACTGTGTATCTCGATGATCTGCCTCATCTTGATCATAGGCGAATCCACCAATAACGCCGATGTCCAACAATACACGCGGCAATCATCAGACTGTCTAATCCATCTTGAATCCTCGTCGGGGTCGTAATCTGGATGGTCAAGGAAATTCGATGGCGGATCAATGATGTTGTCAAGGATGCTTGCCTCAATCTGCTCTTCTGCTTGGATGTCTGCCGAGAGGTCTGCTCTCATGTTGTCGTTCGCAGCTTTCTCATCTGCAGTAAGAACGATATTTGATATGTCTACGATTACGGTGATCAGTGGATCATGCGATGATGCTGTACCCTGTCGAGGAATGTCGCCCGTTTGAGCGTTGTCCTCGGCAGGTGTGGCCACCAGCTCGTCTGGATCAGGTGTCCGTGGAGCGGGCCTTCTTGGTGGTGTACGCGGAATGCGTGGTCTATGGATGCTAGGCATTCCAAGATATGGTAAGCTGCCGCTAACCTTGTGCTGCAGTATCTCCTCGCTGCATGATGTCGGGCCTGTCAGGGCAGTCTCCATCCATGTTGGATCGATGGCGTGTTCTTCGATGCGAATCGGTAATGCAAATACAACGCCCTTGAGGGGCATGCTTTTGTCATTATACCAGATATTTACCCATCGTAAACCGTAGTTGAGAAAAGGTACTTGTACCGCAAAGAACTTGTCGAAGATGCCGAAATGGATGATTGGACCATATATGTGTCCCTTGGACAAGGCAATCTTGGCATTGTGATTGCCTTTGGGCCAGTGGTTGTCGTAGTGGAAGCATTTGGTAGAACCCCAATTCTTAATGACAATGAAGTCGCCCATTCGAACATCGTTAAATGCAGGACGACGATCCCAATCTTTTTGCATGATCTTTGATGTGATTGGTCGAAGAGCTTCACGACAATGTGATAATGCAATTAACCATTCTTTATCATCTGCTTTGTGATTGGTCTCCTGGATCATAGCGCGTACTATTTGCTCGTCCAAGGCGTCCTCTGCGGATGTACGGCCAGCAGGGGTTTCCCCCGGCCTGGCCGAGGGTGCTGATGCTGGCGTCGTCCTTGGAGGCTCCATGTCGTGGTCGGGGTCGATAGGTGCCAATCCAGGTTGGTCGTCAATAAGTTCTCCAGGGAGGCAGGCGCAAATCTCGTACTTGCTCAATGGCTCTCTGGCTGCCAATGGCGGGTAGTCCCATGGGTCGCCGTCTGGCCACAACTGCTGGCCATGCATGTGGTGTGGTTTGAGGCGGCGAAAGGCAATAATTGCCGCAGCTGGTACCACGTCCTCAGTCATGATAGCGCCCTGAGCACCCAACCAAAATCTGCAACCTGCTTTTGTGGCGATTTCCATGTTAATCACCAGCTCGACTTCGTTCTTGTAGCTGTTGAACTTGTACGATTCCACTGAAATATGTGGGTTCTTTTGAACATTGTTCAAATATGTGCTAGAACTGAAGAATGCCTCAGATCGCTGCGATGGTTTGTAATTTCTGTCCTGAGAATGTGGTTCAACATATCCAGGACTGATCCCTGCCTTCAATATGTTCTTCCAGGCGCGGGATGCTGTTCCATGATGGAGATACTTGATATCTGTCCACTGTAAGCTCTCCCATCCCATGTTCCATGGCTTTGAAGATGGGTTGACACAACTGTGACCACCAACGCACCGAATAGCAATAACGCTGTTCCAGTCAAAAGTGCTGGGGTCACCTCCGTCAGGAATCGGCTTGGCGTATATCTCGATTCTGTTTTTCTGCGGGTCAATATGCTTCTGGAACGCACGAATAATGAATATCGGATAGTAGTCGTTCCAATCGGTGTATCCATCATTTTCACCGTCTTTCTTGAAATGTGCCACTGCCGCTTCCATGGATGGTCCATTGTGTCTTTCTTTGCGATCTCGGAATTTCCATTCGACCATTTCTTTAAATGATTTCCAATTGCTTGGAATCTTCCAATCATTCTTTGTTGTTTTGTCCCAGATATTAATACGTCTGTCATGAAATTGGTTGATCCAAAACTTTTTGTAGTGAATCTCATGGCGTAACATAGTCGTGATGTCTTTGCTCATGTATTTGTTTGTTCCCAGCCATTCTTCATCAATTAGCTCAGGACCATAACGTACATCGTCGTAATGTGGCAATGGTATCCATTTCCACTCTGGGAAACAACCAGATTGTGCAATGTCAGGCGCATGAGCTATCACACTATCATCATGCAGTAGCTGCTCGTACCATTCCTGGTCTCCCATGCAGGCAAATCCATTGGTCGCTTTCGTGCCCCGCAACATTGGGCACATGTATGGATGGTCATCTTTGACGCCTGCTTGTAGCTTCCACTCGCGAATAGTGCATGAGTTGTCGAAGATCCCGATCTTGCTGGTATCCTCGTGCATGGAACGCTCACAGCTGTCCTGCCATGACAATATATTCATCTCATGTGGAGAAGGCTCCTCCTCGGCAGGAGTTGCCTCCAGCTCCATTGCCTCAAGGTCGGTGCCGTCATCAGGGATCGGTGCCGCCTCAGCTTTTGGGAGCTGATCTGCTGGTTGTTGTTCTGCTTTAGGCTCTGGAGTCGATGGTTGCGACGCTTTGATCGATTGCGGTCCAGGTTGCAGTGGATCAGGCAATGGGCCTGGTGGGGCTGGCTGTGCTATGTCGTCAGCTGCCTTCCATGCGGATGTAGGAACATTAGGGTCATGACCCAAAGCAACTCGATCCAATGCATTCTGTTTGAAGAATGTTTTGCATGCCTCGATGTTCTTCTCGTTCTCGGCAGCTGGGCCGATGCGGTGAGAAGACAATCTGTTTTCTTCTGCAATGAGTCTTGATTTGGTCGCATTATCGTCTCCATCCAAGTCTTTGATCTGATGTAAGAATTGCTCGAATACAACCCAAGTAACTGCATGTGCATCTTCAACAGTTTTGACGATCTTGGGTTCTAGAAGTTCATCTTTCTCAAGAGAATGCCAAGATGCCCAAGCCCCAGGGTATTCTTTGATCAACAGCATAAGGTACTGGAATAAGTCGTTGTATGCAATAACCCATGGATCATTATCAGGAAGGGTTTGGTCAGGATCGCCAGGGTCCGGTGCTGGCGTACGTGTCGACCTTCCAGGAGTCGGCTCAGTCGTGTCGCCCGTCTCGGCAGGCAGTGATGCCGGCAATGTGCCCTCGGCACATGACGCCATCCACGCACAATGAGCCATCTCGTTTGCCGTCTGTGTCATCAATGTTGTGAGGCTGAGGTCTCTTTTCCATTCGTTTGTCAACTTTTCTCTGAAGTCGAGGGCTGCCATGATTTCTTTGGCCTGTGTGTAGGCCTGGTTGTCCGTGACAGCAGTCAGCAATGGCGGCCTGAATGGATATGGCTGAGAAGGAAGAGACTGTATCAAGGCGCAAAAATTGCGATAGCATACTGCGTCGCAGAATTGCGTTGTGAACATTGCCATGTTATGGTTGTTCTGTTTGGCGTGCCAAGCCTGTGGGGTAACCCTGTCGTACGTATCCACCCAATGGTCGGATGGAAGAACAGTGATACCACGGTTCTGCATGATAGTGATCAAGTCGCTCGTGTGGTGATCAAAGTTCGGGTGTGCGCCCCATTGCGCTGCTTTTCCAGGTCCCATGACCGTGGGGCAGCGAAAATACTGCATTACATCGACAAAACGTGATACGTCCACGAGTACGTGCACGGGCATGAGCGTCGGGACGCCGCCCTCACATTCCATCTTTTGGAGCTCGTGTACATTGGTAGGAGCACGACTGTGATGTCGGCGCATGTCGATGGTGTTCTGTCCAGGATTGGCACATGCGATGTCGTTCGCACTCCATACTACCATGGCATTGAGTCCCCTGTGATAGTGTCTTTGTTTTATGGATGATGGGAAATCATTGGCCCAGTATTCCCAGATGGTCTCGTTCAACTCGCGCCACTTCTTGATGGAAGCGTTGTCGCTTTGAAACATGAGGCCTCTGGCTTCGCGGATCTTCCTGATCATATTGCGCTGCTCGAGAGTGTTCTCAAACTGATTGTTGAGAAGAGCGTTGATACGGCTTTCCTCTTTCTCGAAACGTTGCTTGCGTAGTTCCTCCATTCCGTATCGTACGCCTTCATAACCAGCTTCAGGCAAGAGAACGCAATCTTGACCAATCGGCGTATCATTCTGTCTGAACCATTCCCTGTAATTGCCAAAAGAGAATGCCCACATCATGATGTCGTCGCGGATCATGGTCGACAGGTGCTCAAGAGTAGCGCCACCCATGTATTCCGCGCGGTTAAGGCACGGCATGAATAGCGGTACAAGAGCAGTATTTGATGCTTTGGCGAGGTCGATTCTCTTTTGGGCAGCGTTGAGCTCGTCGATGCCGAAAGTGGGGTACTTCTTGTGTTTTGCACCCTTAGCCCCTTTCTTCGGCTGCATGATCCACGTTGAATCAGTGTATAAGTTGGTCCATTTATACGCATGACCCGATGGCCCAAATGCATGATGTAATAGTAGTCCCAAGTCCTCTTGTATGAGGGAGTGCCACCCATTGTCTGACAATAGGGTAGAAACCAAGCGACCACCCCAGAAAGCACTGTATTTTGCGTGGTCCAGCTCAAATGGGTCAACATCATTGCCAGGAGTCATGCCAGGGTCATTCGAACCCATGTGGTCAGCAGCGTCGCCGAAGAAGTCGTTGCCCTCGTTGTATGGTGTCCAACGATAGGTACGATCTGTATCTTGTGGATCATCCAATATCGCCACCCAACCATTCGGATGGTCGGATGGTGTTGCCACCGTCTTGGAGTTTGATCCGATACTTCCAAAGCCTCCGCGCGCAGTCAACCATGTAGTAAGCTTGCGGCGGAACTTCTTTGTTTGGGTAAGGTCGGAAAATGCTCTCGTGTTGGTGACCAAGATATCTTCGACGATGTGACCGATGCGTCCAGATGTATCCGATGTCCTGGCGATGCCAGGTGGACGAGTAGGTAGCTGGGCCATTGCACGATCAGTTTTAGGAGCATAGCATGGCGTTACCAATCCATTCTGGTATACATCGGATGGTGCACTCAGACCATTGTTGTAATAGTTTTGCGTATCCGTAACGCTGTCCTCGGTGTATTGTCCCAGAACTGCACTGCCAATTTTGGACCAATCGTTGTGAATCATCATCCACTCCGTCTTCAGTATCATTGTAGTACAGTTTGATGGTGGACATTTGCGGTCTGATCCTGGGATCGTCGCATTCAAATGATCATGTAGTCCACGAACACTGTCTTGTACTGAAGGATTACGATTGAAAAGGCTGGAAATCATACACATAGCACGCATGAAAGATAGCCACGGCGTAGCTGTGAACGTGTTGTACTCGTAGTTGGCGTTGCCGCCGACGGATCCACTCTCAGTGCTGGCCCATTTCTTAGCCTCGACGGACGCGAAGCGGGCAAGTTCACGGATAGAAGACTCGTCGGGTACGCGAAGATCAAATTCTCCGCTCCGATCGGCACGCCGTTGATGTATGTATATGTAACCATCTTCGGGATCACGAGGACGACCAGTTTGAGCGTGGTACGCGAAGCCCACACGGTCATCGTCCCTGGCGTTCGGGTCGTACTCCTTGTCGTAGCCGATGGGCCAGCCGACGAGGTTGAGCGGCTGTGCCTGATCCATCTCGTGGATGGAGGGGTCGGGATTCGAACCGATCTCACTTATTTTCGCCTCGCAAGCGGCAGACAGGATGCTTGTAAGCTTTGCAGCTCGAGTCGTAAAATTGCTGCGGTGTGAACGAATAATCAATGTCCTAACTCTCTCTGCATCTCGTTGAGGTGAGGGAGGATGGCGGGGATGTCCACCGTGCGGTGAACGTGCGCGTGAACGAGGTGTGCGCGACGCAGTATCTGCGGCTGGTACGCCAATGTGGTACATGCATGCACATAGTCCCTCATGGCTAGCTTGCCCAACACACTGAAATCCGCATTCTGATCCTACATCGCCCCATCTTTCTTTTTCCGTCAACAATATCTTGCATATTTCTGGGCATCCATTCAATTTAGGAGGTTCCGCTTCATGAGGTAAGCCGTCGGGCCTCCGAGGCCCTCGTATCGGCGGACATTGTGTCGGAGTAACAGGAAAAATAAGCGAGTGTTCCAAGAGGTCCTTCCAAAGGTCTGCTGTCTTGGTCTCGAAATGTTTGGTCATCATATCTGCGATCTGCTCTTTTGTTCCTACGTATTTAAGCTCGATATGTTCAATTTGGCATGTTTCGCATATCCAATCCAGATTGATACGATGAGTACGATGAAGATGACGAGGTGCTGGTGTACGTCCCTTTTAGATAATTTTGATAACGGCCTGGTTATCCTCCAGGACGATAAGTCGTACTTTCGGTGCACTGATCTCTGGAGCTGGCTCTGGATCCACGTGTAGTACAGTACCTTCATGGGATATTGTACGTCTTTTTGGAGTCGTAGGTAAATCCGTATTTAGCGGTAGTTGCCTACGGCTAGGAGAAGATCCCCGAGTAGGGGGCGCCTTGCGAGGTGATGGTTTACGCTTCTTTTTGGCTGCCAATGTAGGACACATCGCCGGGTCAACGTGTCGATGGCAACTCAGGCATGTATTCTTCTCCTTGCATGTTTTGGCAACTCCCACCACGGCTTCCCATAATGATAGTAGTGGCAACCCTTCCAGTCGTAGTGCGGAATCGAGAGCAACAATCTCCGATTCAGTTGATGAATGTGAAACAACCGTTTGTTTCTTACATGCAGCGTTGACTGGAAAGAACGTATTGGGTCCAACAAGCGCAGCAAAAACACCGGTAGTGGATTTGGATGATGTAATGCAATCAGCGAACGAGGCGTCAGTAAACAGCATGATGGATAACTTGTCTGACGAATCGCCTATCCATCCGTGTAAGCAATGTGTACGCGTCGTTTTGATGTAGCATATCAACCGATGTAGACGTTTATCACATGTAGCATTCCATTTGGTAATTTCTCTGGCCAACATACATACCGGATGTAGAAGATCGAAACGACAGCAACGTGCCAAGTACAGGATCTTCATTAGTACACTTGCCGCGTCCTGGCCGAGAACGCCCTCGTCTGAATAGTCGGACTCAGTGAAGGAGGTGTCCTCGATGCCAGGGGTCTCTGCGTCGGGTAGATCATGGTATGTGGCGGGTATGGTATTGGTAGAAGTTGTGTCGACCGATTTTGCTGGGCTGGATGATCTTGTCCGTGCGTTGAGCACACTAGTAGGTCTGGCGACCGACCCGGAGGAGGATGGCGATTTGGATCGCGAAGCCCTCGGCGAGTCGGATCGTTTCCGACGTGACCCTGTTCCCTGGGCGCGCTTGGAGGCGCATTCCAGGTACCGCTCAATGCACTGATCTGTAAAACCAAGCATGTCATGTCGAATACCACGAACGTGTTTTGCCGTATTGTAATCTTTCTCATTGTGTGCAGGTAGCATAGGGCGTATTGTGGACATTCTTTTGTCGAAGATGCTCTGCGGTACATCATATGCTTGTTGTCCACAACCCAAATATTGTGAGTATGGAGTAGGTGGATCCAAATCGATACCGCTTTTACGAATATAATCCCAGCCAGTCTGTAGATTATGAGCTGGGCCGGCCAATTTAAAATCGTCCACATATACTGAAAGTATCAGTCCCAGTTTGTTGTGTCTCCATACGCATTCCCATCCTGAAATAGGCTCGAAACCGACGCTTTCCAAGCATGTACGGCATTTTCGTTCCCAAAAGACACCTGCAAGAGGGTGTCCGTATAGTGCCAATCGCAATCGGCACACTGGGTTATTGTATTTTGACCATGATGTCGGTTGTCGCCATTTTTGTATAGAAATCCAAGTATCAACTGGATCAATTCGTCCGTCGCCGTATAATAGTGCCTGCGTGTAAGCTCCAGGTGCGTCACTTTGCTCTCCCGCATATTGCGGTAATAACGCAGTAGCATCGCAAAGTTTGGAAGCCTCTATATGCGAAGCACTGGAAGCGGCGTCGGCGAATATGGCGGCCAAACCAGTTTCATCTTTGCCTGTATTGCCCTGAACCACCACTCTGCCCTTGAATTTACGTAGATCAGGAGGAAGTTCTTCGTGTTTGACTGAAGATAACTCCAAGATATTGAAGAAATGCACCTTTGTTCCATTGCGAATAGCTTGTGGCTCAATATCAACTTTTTCTGCAACGGTCTCCAACATCCATGTTTGTTTCTTTTCCAATCTCTCGTATTCTTTTCGTAGGGCTTCTTGTGCACGTGGTTCTGCGGCAACTTCTTTCTTACTTCGGTTTCTGGTAACTAATGCTGGGCGTGACCATGTCGAATCTGGTATTTTATCTCTGTGTGCCGGCATGTAGTTGGTCTCACGTGGCATGGTTGGTATGACTACCGACTGGGTGAACTTGCGTATGAGCGGGTTCAAAGTCCCAAAGTCGGTTCCCTCATTATCCACAAATACCAAAGCACGTTCTTCTCCATCGTGCTGTTGTGGTAGTTGACGGTAGTATAGTACCGTGGTAATGTCACGTGGCCCACCAGGTAATTTGGCATACAGTATTTCTTTGTTTGTCACGCCTTTGACATTCTCATCGCGGATGACGTCGCCATTGTCAGTGTCGTATGTAATCCGTCGTTCCACAGTATTCCATGTGGGTCCGCCTGATGTAGTAGTACGGAAATTGTTGACCTGTTTATCCTGTCTTGTCCACACTCTCAATGCAGCACGATCACGAATCTCACGAGCTCGTTTAACGTCGTTGGCGTAATCGATCTCTTTCTTTTGATGTCCACGAGAAAGTGTTTTCCAATGCTCGGGAAGAACGTGATCAGGACGTGTAGTAGTCTGCACACGTGTCTCGCGTCCACGAACCACCATTTTGCCGTCTGGCGTCAATTTTGGAAGCTCATAGAACTGTATCGTGCCTGTCCATGGCTCGCTCAATTCCCTGTGGTCGTTGGCGCTAACACCATCCCAAACATCTCGGAAGTTACTTTCGCCTTCGAAAATAGAAGTCGTTTTGAAATCTCGTGTCACGTCGAGTTGGTCAACAGGTACCGGTATATTCATGACGTCGTCCGTCGGTATGAACAGTTTCTTTCTTGGGGTACGAATGTGTCTGATGACGCAATATCCGCGCTGTTCCCAGTAGTCTGGCTCCGGCGCTGGTGCAGCAACTTCAGAAGCCGATGTCTGGATATCAACAGCGTTATCTTCCGTTGTCATCATAGACGGATCATCCCATTCTTTAGGGTAAGAAAGTGGAGGATCAGGCATTGGCTTGTCACCCAAGGGGCGAGAAGTAGATGCCTTCACCTCGTCGTGTGCCTCAGGATTATGATGTCGTAGAGTACCATCTTTCACGGGGTAGGTGAACTTGCCATCAGGGATGATGATGTCTTTGACTCTGTGCACATGACACAGTTCACCATCAGGATTCTTGGCGTATGTAGCCGTGTCCAAAACAAGGTAGTCACCTGACCATCGTCCACCAGAGTGTAAGTGGTATCCCATGAATAACCCTTCCCGAGTATTTTCTTTAAACTTTGCAGTCTCGTTGTTAATCTCGGGGTTGAGGCATTTCCAAAATATCCGAGCACCGAATGGTATGCAGTGCCCAGGAAAGCTTTCGCCAAATCTTATTTCATGAGCTGTCTTTTCTGCATGCTCCTCGTTGAGGGCAGCAACGCCCGTGGATGTATGCACAAAGTTGTGTCCACAGCAAAAGGCTTGCATGGCCTCTTTCCACCATTCGTGTCCCAGACCAGACATATGTAAAACAGCTCTGGTACCAAGAATGACTATTTTGACAACGCGCTCAATCAATCCATTTGTCTGTGGACGATGTGGCGTACTCGTGTCGTGTCTCCATCCCAGTTGGCGGCAAGCTTTCTGAAGCTCTCCAGAGTTGTCTGTGTAAATATGCTTCACCTCATCGTTCGCGGCGATGAACTGTTGAAAGGATGCCTTTGTAGTAGCTGCATCTTTATGTAGCGCTGGGTAGGCCATGAAGATGCCAGTATATCTGTCAAGGACAACGAGTGCATATTTGTCGCCATGTTTGTCCGCGGCATCGTCTTTAGCCAGTACGATATGGTCGGCAGTTAGAGCCTCGCCGAACTTCTTCGGGACAAAAGCCTCGTAGGCGTTATCCTCTTCGGTGGGGTCTGCCGGTGGATGTGGTTTGTGCTGTCGTCTACACGGGGCATTCTGTGCCATCGTGCGAGAACAGATCTCACAGTCAGGATGCTTTGGGCTGTGAGTCATGTAATGCATCGGGTCGATCGGTTTCTTTTGTCTGTTGGGTAAAACTCGATCGTTGTCTGGATGCGTTCTTGTGGGTGTCTCTGTCGGTATGTCGTTGTCTGCTTGAGCTATATCGAACCCCCCGCATTGTGGAGGAGAACACTGCGTCTGAGACGTAGGCGAGTCGGTGGTTGTGTCCACGTTGGGCTCGTCTGTTCTTGTGTCGGGAGGTTCTTCAACCGTGATGGTCCGTGCTCCTCCTCCCTCTCCGACATGTGGTCTCTTGGGGCAGGTTCTTATGTGGGATCGTAGCTTGTCTGCAGTGGTTGGTTGCTCTGTAGTTTTGCAGCGCCAACAAGTGTCGTTACAGCGGGCGGATGAACGCTTTCGCTGACGACGGCGGGGCGCTGACGAAGTGCATAAACGTGGTGGTGGTATCCGTGTTAAGTCGTCGAGTCGTAACTCTGGCACTCGATTGTTGACTGGAATCTTATACCATTGGCCCCCCGGATCCTGAAGCATGTAGCCCAGCTCAGGATCCCAAAGCTGTCGAAAGCCATCAACCTCAATCAATTTTCCAACTGATAGTAATGATGGGCAGTCTGGTAAAGCAAGGGCTGAACTATGCAGTCCAACCTCGGGTAGCCGTATGTCGTAGTGCTCGTTGACGGTACGATCACCATTTGCAATTTCCAGAATATGCTCTTCGCGAATAGATATGCGATCCGACTCGGTCTGCGTAAGTTCATGTTTTCCCTGGATATGATGGGCAGAGCCACTGTCAAGAACCCGAGACCTTGTCAATGCTGCAGTCGAACGTGGAGGGTCGACTTGCTCTGTCGTTGTTGTCGTCTGGGCAGTCTTTGATGACTGCTTGACAGTGTCGTCATGCTCTCGGATCGCAGTTGGTGTGGCCACCGACTCTTTGTTGTGTCGGTAGTCGTACAGCTCGTCGTACCATAGTTGTGCCTCTTTTTGACATTCTCGTAAGGCCTCTGCACTATCATCCCACCATTTTTGTGGTAATGGATCTGGTACTTTGACGATGTCACCCTCATTCGGCAGCTCTTTCCATCTGTCCAGTCTGGCTCTGCCAGATATGGTATGGAAGTAGTAGTCCACGTTGCGTACGTCGAAGCGTATCCGACGACGTGTCTTGGTAGCTGTCGCTGTGGCCTTAGTGTTGGCCATGAGGGTCTTGTCACGGATGACGTAACTGCGGTCTGAACGGCGTGAACGTCTAAAGTTGGCAGGAGAACGTGCTCTGGTGTTGGGTGAGCCACGGGACGATCCGCGGCTCGGATACCGCTTGCCACGTCCTTTGTCACTGCCATATGATCTATCACGGCCGCGTGGACTGCCGCGTCCGCCGCCACGATTGTCTCGTCCTCGGGAGGTAGATCTCGAAGATCTGTCGTAACGACTTCTCAATTGGCTGCGAGAGTCTTGGGGCCTCCTGGGTGTCCAACGGGATCGGTCGTATTGGCGTCGGTTGTCACGTCCCTGTCGTGAATCGCTTGCGTAGCGAAACCCCCCGCGTTGTGAAGACCGTTGGCTTCCTGATCCGCGGGATGGCGATCGGCCGCGGCTGTCCTGGCTGGAAGTCCGTGGTCGACTCGGGCTTCGTTCAGGAGTCTTTGCGCCAGGTGCGGGATGAGCGTATTTGCATTTGTCGCCTTTTGTGCACTTGTTCTGTGCGAAATCCTTGCACTGTGCGACGTGCGGGTAGTTACACTTATCACCTCTGGTGCATGTGTTGCGCTTGGCAAGATCGAAGCAGAATGGCCTTGATGCTGGCTTCTTGTGATTCGCAGGTGTGGACATGTTACGGCGGGGGTTGCCACCAGCCGTTGATGTTCTGGAAGATTTGTTGTTCTTCCAATCCCTGGAATAGGTATGTAAAGCCTTGCACCGTTCACCATTGCGACAATTGCCTTTCTTCCATGCAGCGCGCAGGTTGACCTGACATCGTGTTTCGTGTTCGTGCCGTAGCTTGTTTTGATTCTTCTCCAATTGTTTAATCTCCAGTATGTCCAGGACACGCTGTCGAAGCCAACCATCGGTACGATTCGGGTCGCTCATCTTCATGCGCTGGTACTCGTACATGTCTTGTTTCATCCATGCATGTCTACGAATCTGTGTGCGGAATAGCGATTCCAATATCTTTGGATCGGGTACTTCTCGGCATTCCAAGAGTAAGGCGTCCCAATCGGTAATGAAACGTTGCAAATCTTCGTCTCTCATCCTCAGTTCTTTAAGGCGCTCGAAATCGTGCAGGTCGTCGTCGACGCCTGTCACTTTGTAGGGCTGTAGGATATGCCAGTATATCTGGCGTCCTTTGAGCATGCGTCCTGCTTTGTGCTCTCTGGTCTCGATGAGCCTGATTTGGTAGCGTAAGTCTGAGGATAAGATGTCGCTCAGAGCGGTTGCGAGTTTGCAATCGGTGCTCTCAAAGTCTCCACTGTCTTGTAAATCCTCGAATGTACAGTCGGGCTGTTCTGCCACGCATAGGAAGGCGTATGCTTTGGATGGTCGCCCTGAGGCGGCCCCAAAGTTCTTTCGCACTCTTTGCTGCCACTCCAGCAGCTGCGTGATCTTAGGCAAGACAGGTACTCGGACGGTGTCTGACTCCTTGATAGGCGTCGTTGTATGTACCGACACCGCAGACACTGGTTGTGAGGGTATCGGTGCACCGTCGATGGTTGGTTCTGTGCGCACAGGAGACACATGACGTGTCTGTGCAGAAGCTGCCGCGGAGGCTGCTCCTGGAGATGTACGTCGTTGTTGTCCTGCTGAAGCTTGTGGTGCTTCGGCGGACGCTGCCGTCGGCCTGTGCAGGTCGGCTGCAGGTCGAAGGTGAATGTTGGTGTCGTTAGTGTGGTCGATCAGCTGATTGGTCCAGCTCGTCATGTCTTCTTGTATTTGACCCACCTTTTGGCGTGTATACTCATCAGTATCCCGAGACCGTTGGGAATACCGATCAAGTCGATGCTCGCATGCTCGGAGACGGGCGCTTTGTGCCTCCACCTCGCTTTCCAGACGTGCGAGGTAACTCTCTACACGTACCTTCTCAGTATCTCTTTCATGAATAACCTGGGAGAGCTCTAACTGCGTGTGGTCCGCCGCCTTCTCAACCTCCTGCAACCTGTCAGTGAGGCGGGCGAAATCGTAAACCGTGGGAGGAGAATCCAGCTGGCCAGTCTGGGCTCGTCCGACACGCAACTCTGCCAGGGCGTCCTGTACACCAGGAAAACGCTGCTCTATGTCAGAGATCCGGTTAGCGAGTGGCTGCACGACAGCGTTGGTCGCATCAAGCCTTTGAGTGATGACTCTCTCAGTACGCTGCAACATGTCGATCAGGTTCGACGAGTTTGTGTGTGCTTCGGTACGAAGCGTCGCCGTAGTGTGGTCTAGGTAAGATCGAAGATCATTGATCTGAGACTGAACGTCGCCGAGGTCTGTGGCCTCGGTTGGAGTTGGTCGGTTACGGAGCTGGTCGTGGATCTCATCATGTAAAATCCTGACCGCAGAAATGCCTGTGTCGCGTACGATCACAAGTTGTTGCTCCATCTGCGCAAGATAGTTGCGCAGGTTCTCGACCATCGCCGTTCGTTCACCTGAGTGTGACACCTCACGATCAACCTGGTACTGCAGTTCTCCTATGATGCGTCGATCTTCGGCGATCCTGGAATCGATGATCCCTAAGGCGCCGTCAAGATCGCGGCGTATGGCTGCAGTGTCAGTGGCGTTCGTCTGAACGCTCTGTAGTAGTCCAGAGTATTGGCTGGACACGAAGGTTTCAACCTGGTCTCTGAGCTCAGCTATGTCACCTGCGGCGGACGTCTCCGCCAGCTGGTCGTCTGAGATGGAGAGGTGGGGAGCGTCAGCTTCCCTGTGTCCCCTGTCGCGGGGAGTGCATGGCCTCTGAGAGGCAGTGCGCGGGCTCGACCTGCTTTCGCCGTATGGGCCTGGGGCTCCACGGCGGTTGCGCGCGGACGAGCTGCGACTCGGACCATGTGTGTGTGGTGTCTCATCCGATGATACCTTGGGGTACCGCGTCTGTGGCTGTGCCGACACTGGTCTACTGAGTTCCTCGAAGGTAGCTACGTGCTCCGCCACAGGGACGGTCGCAGGGCTGGGGGTTCCAGCACCTGAGGTCCATCGGCGGTTAGCGCGAAAGCGCCCTGGAGTATCGAGACCGGTAAGGCTTTCGCCTGACGCGGTTGGGATTGCTCCCGACGGGGAAGGGGAGGGAGGATCGAAGGTCGGCGTGTGAAACTCCTTCCTTCCTGTTCCTACTCCTTCTCCTGTCCCCCCGCGGGCGGCGCTGCGGCGAAGTTCAGCAGCTAGACGCGCCTCGGGTCCTCGGGAGCTGGGGGGGGGGGGGGTATCGGGGACACCAACACAGTCCGCACTAATGCTCTCCAACTCGTCACCGAGCCGTCGCACCGTGGGAGAGCTTGGACGCGAAGCCCCAATGGAACCCTTACGGCGCATGCGCCGAAGTGGCTCCATCAGGCTCGCATGCAAGGTCACCGCGGGCGAGTCGGTGAAGGTGAGCGTTAAAGGGCTGATAACCTGTGTATGGGGTTGAAGTACAAGGGTACAGAACCCCTGGTCCGTTGGTAGAGAGATGGAGGGATAGATGGATATCTTTCCCTCCCACGCGATCAAGGTACGATCGCTCCAACTCAGTACCTGAGCCCAAACGGCCAGGTGCGGGAGAGGTAAGGATAAGGAGTATATATGAGGGTATTACACGGGTTCCTTCCACAATGCTCGAGCCCGTCATCGAGGTCCTTCAGAAGCTTCGGGGAGAAGAAAGGTTCACGGCGGCCACGGGACTTGCTGGGATCGTTTCAGGAGGCTACCCAACCCAGCTGACCCTGTATGATGATCGTCGTGTTGTGGACCCCCTCTGCCAGCTTTGTGGAGAGCGGCTGGGCACGCCCAGTCATCGCTTCCGCTGCTGCCCAGCTCATGCCGCTGTTCGGCGTGATCTAGATGTGGGCGACCTTCTTGCCTTGGAATGCACGCCCGCTAATCAGTTGCTGGTCACCCGTGCGCTTGCCCCGAGTCCAGAGTGGCAGTGGCCAGCGCCGCACACCGTAGCTGGTCACAAGTGGGATGTGTTTCCTCCTGGGGGACACCTGGGGCCGAGAATATGTCTGGATGGGTCTGGATTGGACCCCAAGTTACCTCAGTTCACGAGGGCTGGATGGGCGGTCGTCTCCATGTCTCTGGACTCTTGGGGAGGTTATGTTACTGGGTCTGCGTTCGGACCGCTGCCCCACGCGGTCCAGACCAGCGGCTGCGGGGAAGTGTATGCGCTGGTCATGGCTTTGAGGCTCGCGGGGCCAGAGGCCATGGAGATCGTCACAGACTGTAAGGCCGTCCTGGACACCTGGACATTGGGACCTACTCAGGATCTGGAAAAGGTTGCTTTCTCGGAGCTCTGGGTGGACATTTTCAGGCTCGCGACTGAGATCGGCCCCGATAGGATAACTGTGACTAAGATTAGGTCTCACCTCTCCCTGGCCCAGGCCCGTAGGTTAGCAGTAGACGATTGGAAATGGCGGGGTAATAAGAAGGCTGATGAACTGGCCCGTCGTGGAGCCGAGGCCCAACCCCATAACCCTTGGACGCGTGTGCAGTTTAAAGGTTTGGAGCCTCTGATTCGGCAGTCGGCATGGCTGATTGCAGAAATCATGGATGATTTATCGGCCCGTGGTTTTCCTGACGTTTCCAAAATCCGCAGGCCCCGTCGGGCCAAGCCGTCTCTCCTGGAGCTGGTCCCAGACCCGAGAGGCCATGCGGTCGAGTGTTTAGCAAAAGGTTCATATTTGTGTCTCCACTGCGGCGAGCGAGGGAAGACTCGCGCCGCGGTCTGTGTGTTTCCCTGCGGAGGGCCACCAAAAATTGCGCGGACCTGCCACAAGAGCCATCGTGTGTGGCTGATGGGGGGGAGGGTTGCCTGGTGTGTGCGTTGCGCTGCTTTTGGAAGCGCTCGGGCCCGCCCCTACCTCCTCCAGGAATGCCACGGGGGTCCGCGCAATCGGCACGCAGAGGACTCTTTGAAGATGCTCAAGGGAGGGATCGACCCCAGCACAAAGAAGTTTGTGGGGAGGTCGGTCCCTCTGGTCTGGGATGGGTTGTGCTGGGCGTCCAAGGCGGCGTGACCCCTCTCGGATCTAATTATCCAACCTTTTACCCAGCACTGTTTTTCGCAGCTTTATTGCAGGCTTGGCCAACGGTAACAGACTGCTATGGAGCCAACAGGAGCCAACAGGAAGAGGAGGAAGAGGAAGAGAAGGAGGAAGAGGAGCCCCCAGCCTTCCGCGCTATTTCGGAAGCCCAGTGGTCCTCTGGCACCTCGAAAAGTCCACCGCCCCCCACTTGCTGGGGGTGAGAGGTGCGGGTGGGCTACAGGCCACGCTGAAGTTTGTGAAGGAGGGGTTATAGGGGGGTGGGGGGACGAGCTCGTCAACGCACCCCTACGGCCCTCGGAGCCTCCGGATCTACCACACGTGGCCTCCAAAATGCCCAGCATGGCTCAATACTGGTTTGAAGGTAGTCAGGGTTGATTGGAGAGGGCACGCGAGAGGACACAAGACCCTTCCGAGGGCCACATTGCCATAGGAATGTAAGAAGGCATGGGTCGCCGAGCTCAGGACAGAATGGTACCCTCGATTTGGCTGGGTCGACCTACTAATCAGTCTCGACGGTATACCCCCAAAAAGGTCCCAAAGAGGCCCCCAGAGGGCACCAAGAAGGCCCCGGGAGCCTCGACAAAGCTTTCCAGATTGCCGCCAAGAAGCCCCGCAACAGGCGCGGGGGAGGGGAAGATGAGGACAAATCCGCAACCGCTTTGGTAACAGAAAAGCAGCACGACTGAAAACGGCTAAGAACACATACGACGTCGGAAGCCGCACGTCTCCTCTTCTGGGAGTCGGCGGAGTGGCGTAAGCCTCGTGCGTAAACAAACGGCTGATATGTAGCATCTCTTTTGCCCCTGGATGCCAACTTCGGGCCTCGGGGCCGTCAAAAGCGGCTGAGGATGAAGCCGGCCCTGGAGAAAGGATCGTGAAATCCAGGACCAGATCGGAGCGCCAGATGTCTGGGGTGCTGCGGGCCCAAATCCGACCTCGCGAAAAATGCAGCATCGTCAAAGCAAGCGCGACCAGACGCCCAAACTCCATCTTTCTGCGGCACCTTTCGAGCCAGATCGATCCGCGAGGGTCCCAGGCTCGAAACGGGGCGAGCAAGCCCGGTGCGAAAAGATTGCGATGCCCAGATCTCTGGGGGGGGGGGGGGCCTCCCGAGGAACGGCCGGAGCCAGCCCCCTGGGCGGGACCCTCCCCCGGCAGCATGGACGCCTGTCGGGGAGCTGGTAGTGCCTCTGGTACCCGACGGCCGCCATGGCGGAGCGGGTGCCCGGCCGCCTGGGCCTCGGAAGCCGGGCGCGCCAGCGTCCCGAGTGGAAGGGAAAAAGACGGCGTCCCCGTCGGTCGGGAGAGGCGGGTCGACACAGGAAGCAGGAGGGCGTTGGAAGCAGGCTGAGCTGCCGCTCGCCCCGGGCGCTCAAGCTCAAAGTAGCTTGGGATCTGGGGATCCAAGAGGACCCACTTCCAGCGACCGACGTGTCACTGGGCCCAGGTCTCCGGCGATGTGTCTTTCCAATCCGGGCCTGCCTCCTCGATTTCGGCCTCTGCGGCTCGTTATCGGGCCCCGGGGCCATCAAAAATGGACCTGGGCAAGGGGTCGGGACCTCTGGTCGGCGATGGACAAACCTCCCGTTAGCAAACCACCCTTTAGAGAAAACGGCCTATGACCGAAACCGACTGGACGCGCAAAAATGACGGCCGCGACTTCCTCTCGCGAAACCAAAACGGCCAATTCTCTAATCGGCGTGTCTGGGTACCTCCGATCAGGGGACCCGCGTGGAAAAACACATCTCGGCAGATGTCTGGGGTCATCAACTTTCGGAGGTCCGCGCGGATTTCTTGGGTCGGAGCTGGATCCCCCCCTCTGCGCGCCTCCAGCGTGCCAGGGGCTGCGCCAAAGCCCCTCGTCAACACAAGATGTCCGCGCGGACCTCCGAGACCTCGTGCTGATTCCGTGTTCTGCTCTCCGACCGAAGCTCGGGTCGGACGGAAGCGGGGGGTGTAGTAAGGGGGAGGTTCGCCAATCAGCTTACGTAGCTGGTTTTCCAGCCGCTGGAGGCGCCGATGTGTGGAGGAAAGAGCCTGGCGGCAGGGCCGAGTCCAGCTGCATGCAGCAAGTTTCGCTTCCCCCTTCTCCAACACCCCCCCCCTTTCCGAAACATCCGACGTCGTGTTTTGTTCGACGTAGCTCCCCAAGTGTCAGGACCGCCTCCCAGGAATGTTGTTTTCGTCCACGGCCGTTTTTCGACGGCCCTGAGGTCTAGGAGAGGGCAGGGGCAGGAAATTGCGAAGCGCAGTCCGCCGCGATCTTTTTTCACGACGCGAAGCTCTGAGATCCGACACTGAGTAAAACATGTAGCATCGCGAGACGTCGCGACCATAACCAGATGTCCGCGGCACTTCTCGAGGCAGCTCGATCTGCGATGCTGCCAGGGCTCGGCGCGGGGCGAAAACGCCCGGCGTGAATAGACAATAACGCCTGGATCTCAGGGAAGGGGGCTCAATTCTCTTGCGTCGGCGGCTAGGCAGAGTAACTTGGCGGCGCGCGCAAGGGGGTGGAGGGAGGGGGGAGGGCCTCTTAGAAGGAGGCTGCTTCTTAGAAGGCGCCGGCCTTGCATCTACAGCCGAAAGGCCGCTCAAGGGGACGGGTCACGCCCGGAGAGCGCGTGGTGCGGCCGGCCCCGCCGGCGGGTCCGCGGCGGCTGCTGCACCGGGGGGCTGGCGGCGGCGGGGCGCAGTGCGCACTCCGCAGCGCGGGCGCCAGTGGGGTCCGAAGGTGCGACGTCCTGATTTTGTCAATAGGGAGCGCACAAAGGACGTACGCGCCCAACTATGTACATGAACACGGCCCCTTGACCCGCGAGACCGGCCGCGTGATACGAATATTCGCCTAATGCGAAATCTCGAAAACTGCGTGGATTCATGTACGTGTACGTCCTTCTTTCGCTCCTGATTCAAGAGGGTACCCCTGGGAAGCCCCGACCCCTTCCCCAGGGCCGGTTTTCCGTCGCGGGCCGTTCTCTGGCGGCCCTGGCGCCCTGCAGGAGCATCCGGACGCCGAATGTCAGCCCACAACCTGTCATCGTGATTTTTCCTGCGACGCGAACATGTCTAGCGTGGGCGCCTGAAATGGGTACGGAAAAAATGGGTACGATGCCCAACAAAAGCTGTCCAATACTGACACCAGCCGCGGGGGCGTTCAAGAGGGGGGCGTCCAAGAAAGGGGGGTGCGCAAATCATAGCCGTCGGCACGTGCCCGGCCCAAGGGGGGCTGAAGACGTATTGAAATAAGAAGCGGCGCCGTGAAATCAGGGGAGCTGTCGTGGCCCCCGCCATGATATGCCCCTTGTCATCACCCCTCTCTTGGCCGTCCCCGACATTTCCCGCATTTCCGACTCCTTCCTCTCATTCCTTCCGAAATTTCCTGGGTGCTCGTCTTCCCCTCCGGTGGGAATTCGACGAACATTTGTCTGTAAACGAGCGCGTTCCACTACTCGCAAGCGGCCTGGATCCACCGCGGGGATTCTACGGTCCAAAAAGGAAGACATGTTTTTTCCCCGGCCGCATACGAGTAGGCACTTCGCGAGTAGTGGAACGAGTTCGGTGATCCTGTGCGATATTTCCCCTCCTGAATTCCTTCCGCGCCCATCTCTGCCGTCCGGATCTGGGGGTCTGGGGCTCGTCCTCCGATCCAGGGGCCGGCCCGGGCCCGCAGAGACGGGGCAGGCGCGCAGGAAGGCGGCTCGCCCGCGCGGCCGCGGGACCGCGGCGGGGCCCCCGGCGAGGGGCCTGGGCGCCCCCCGCCGGCCTCGGGGGGTGCGCGAGGGGCTCCGCCGGCCCTGCGATGTGATGGCAGTGGCGTCAAAACGCACGATTTGTTCTGATGGGCAGGATGGGGGATAAGGGAGGATGGGGAGGTCCCCCTCTTCTTCCTCCTCCTCCTCCTCCTCCTCCTCGTCCTCGTCCTCGTCCTCGTTCTTGTCGTCTTCCTCGTCGTCGTCGTCGTCGTCGTCGTCGTCGTCGTCCTCGTCGTCCTGGTCGTCGTCGTCGTCGGCGTCGTCGTCGTCGTCGTCGTCGTCGTCGTCGTCATCCTCCTCCTCCTCCTCCTCCTGGAGCGTGGTCGAAGGCGCGCCACCGTCTATCCTCGCTCGCCGCCCGCTACCCGCAGCCACGCGAGCTGAGCTCGCACGAGAGGCCGAAGACTAAAAATTTCGTTGCCCCTGAGGGGACACCGGGCGCTAGCATAGCGGCACGAGCAGCATTGACGAGAAGATGACCAGCGGCGGCAGGTTCGAGAGAGCGTTGGGAAGGACAGCTGAAACCAAGACGAGAGACGGAATATTCAAGAAACGGGAAGGGTTGGATGATCAGCGCGAGAGCATACTGGACAACGGGGCACCAGGCCCAACAGTGCAATAATGAATCAGGGCCGCCGCGTCCCATCATACATTCATGGCGTGCAGCGTCGTGAAGATACATCGATGTGATCCAAGATCCTGAGACTGTCATTAGAACTGCTGTACTGAAGCTGATTGGCAGCGCCTGCAGACAGGCACGAACCAAGCTCCAATTGATCTCTGAATTTTCTTCAGCACACTCGGGGAACCAAGAGCGCAAAAGCACCGCGAAGGTCCCAGGGAGAGGGTTGGGGAAAAGCGTCGAACGCAGGCTTTCAGAGATCAGCCTTTGGAGCTTCAATGTAGGG
Source organism: Prorocentrum cordatum (assembly GCA_963575745.1). Classification (NCBI taxonomy): domain Eukaryota; class Dinophyceae; order Prorocentrales; family Prorocentraceae; genus Prorocentrum; species Prorocentrum cordatum. The sequence goes on from CAUYUJ010019071.1 coordinate 48,257, forward strand.
CGTCGAGGCGCATCGTTCTCGAGAGGGGGCGGATGCAGGGCCTCGCGCGAAAGATTGACAGCAGAGCGGCCAGCGGCAGCGTAAGTTGGCGATTCTGGGGCGCCCTGAGCAGCTTGGAAGACATTCTCGACCAGCGGCGAAGTCTGCCACCACCTGGGAGACAGACGGCCAGCACCGATGTCCTGCAGAGACAAGTTAGCACGAGCAGCTCTCCCGAGCATCGAGTGCAAGTCCCTCCTTTCGGGCAACATGTGCATGGCGGTGCGCATGAGAGACGCAAGAGAGACATCGAGGATGCTAGGCGCGCGAGAGCCGCCCCAGGTGTGGAGGGCGAACCACCCGGCGCGGGGAATGGAGCAATGAGGGGCGCTGAACAGAGGGGCAAGAAGGGCGTGCTGGACAACGGGGAGCCAGAACCAGGAATCACGGACGGGGAGAGGCATGAACTGAGAGATGCAGCTGAGAGTCGGCACGGCTCGCTTGCTCTACAGATACTGGGAGACAGCAGTGGGGGAACGAGCACGGGCGATGTCGCAGCCGCGACCGTGCAATTTCAGAATTGGCGCGCCCCAGCTCTCTCTATTTCAGAGGCCCCGGGTCACAGGACCAAGCCGAGGTGAGTCAGAAACGAACGACTTGGAACGCGGGCAAATCTGGGATATTCTCCGCCAACCGTCATTTGATGGAATCGGCGATCTTTGGCGAGAAGGTCCCACGGAGAGGGGCGAAGAAACATTTAGTTCCTTTGAGCGTGAGGGCAGCAAGCTTTCTACTCAGATCGAAGGGTCTCTTCAGACGGTGAGGAACCTCGAGGGCATGTGGAGCTGGCCCGAAAGCATCAGCGCGAGCTCTGGCGAGTCTACGGGCCCTAGGGTTGGGCCCTAGGGTTCAGCTCGCGGCCAATGTCATCGAGGAATGGGTGCGGCGCAATCGCGTGGATCGCGCCTGACGCGGGGCGGCCCTGGATGATGCCGCTCTCTGTCATGAAAGCGAAGGCAAAGCTGTTCTCGCAGTGCATGAAGCGTCGCACGCGCGAGTACAGGCAGGAGAGGCGGTGCGAGAGAGCCGCGGTGAGGCGGAGCCGTCGAATACATCGGATCAGCCATTCATGCGCGATCGACGGGGAGGCCTGGCCGTAATCAGAACTCACGAGCGCGGGCTTGCGAGAGATGGGTCCATCATGATCTGCTGTCTACATGCTGTGTATGCGCGAGTAGGTGTCGAGCTTTATCATGTTGACGCCGAACCTACTTCCTGAGGTAAACCCACGTTGTATTTTAACGATAAACTCGTTCAGGGATCTGCTGAGGGATCGACACGCAAGACCTGTGATTATTTTGTTTGCCATATTTTCTCGGCCCCGGGGGCCTCGTTTGGGGCGCGTATCTGATCGCGGCGGTGCTGTCGTTTACTTCGCTGCCTTTCGGGATGAGCACTTCTCTGAAGTCGTTGAAACTGATGAACGGGGTATTTCCAAAGAGGATCCACCATGAGAGACAGTTGAACACCTCTGGGCCTTTCGGGGTGACATTGCCATGCTGCGAAAGGGGGCCCGTCGGTTCTGGAGCGGAGTGGGCGGGGGGCCTGAGGTGGAGCCGCGTGGGGCCCAGGATAGGAGGAGGAAAGTTCCGGAGATCAAGAGTCGCGCCGAACCGATCTAAATGCTTCTGGGCACTCGCGGTGTCGATCTGCCTTTTCTTGAAAACGCTGGGCCAGTGGTGGGCGGGCTGCTGCGTCATTTTTCCTGGCTCCGAGCAGGCCCCGTCAGCGTGTCGAACGCCTGCGCGCAAATTCGCCTGTCGAGCGGGCGCCGCAGACGGCTCCGCGAAGCAAGAGCACGCAGGCGGCGGCGGAGCTTCTTGGCAGTGCTGGCTGGTGTCTCCCTCTGCAGGCTGGCCCGAACTTCAGACTGCCCGCCGTCGGCCTCGCTGCGGTGGATCTGGTTCGACGCCAGCAGAAATTCAAAGACGTGCAGCTCGCGGACTGACCTCTCGAGGGCGTCCACCTCGAGGTAATGGCGAGCTAATTCGCGCGCAGCTCGGAATCTTTGTGCCGGACGGATATCTGGTCTCCCAACAGTTCTGCATATGCCTTTGATGATCGGGTGGCGAGAGGACAAAGACTCGGGGCGCTTCGCGATCATGGCATCCCTAGCCATCTGCGCGGCCTTCCTCATGATCCGTGTCTGGTCCTGTAGGGGGAGAGGGGGGGGGGCTTCGCGCCGTCACCCAGGGCCCGCGCCTTCTCGAGGTGGTCGGAGTATTCGTGCTGCTGAAAAATTGTTTTCGGGATAGGTCTCTCCCCGGGCGGGATCGGGGGGCTCGCGGCAATGGGCGCAGGCGGCGGCGCGTGGTCCGAGAGGCCCTTGACCTGGAAGACCTCGGGGAACTTACTCACCTGGCCACTAGAGAACAGCTGGTTGCAGACCCGTCCAAAAAAACCCAGAAATATACGGTCAGTGATGTTAAGGGTGCCCGACGCCTTGCTGTAGTGGGCGGGGTCAGGGGTGTCAATCTCGGTCATGCTGGCTAGGATAGGGCTCATAATCGGGTCCTTGGAGGCTCGCCAGTCTCTTGCAATGCTCATTGGATCGACGGAGGGGTCTGCGTCCAGGTGCCTGGGAGGCTTGTCGGCCAGGTTCAAATCACCGGCGACAGTCGCCAGCCAAGTGGAAAGGGAAGGGGTAGCAGCAGCAAGACGACCGCGAATAGCGTCGTCGATGCGTTCACGCTGGAGACGAGATAGACCATGAATGTGCAGGTTGAGATGCGAAATCCAGACGTTCTCTGAAAACGTGATAACGGGTTCGATGGCACGACCACGAACGTGGGTGGTAGACTGAACTTGGAGAGGCCTTTTCGTGTACTTGTCGAAGTTAGGGTACATAGAAATTACTCCACCCGCGGTGGGGTTGGCGCAGAAAGAGGAGACGAAGGAGAAAGAGGAGTTGGCGTGGACAGCTCCTGTTGTTCGCCAGTGGGAGCTGCGACGCAGAAGCGCTCCCATTCACCGTCAGCGCGCCGAAGAGCCCCGACGGCTTGCTGCACTTTGTGGGCACCGTAGGAACGGGTGCCCTTGATCCGCAGCACGTACTTGTTGGACACAGGGTCGCCCTCGATGACGAAGTCGTCCTGCTCCAGCTGGGCTCGAGAGAGCCAATCAGATAGTGAGGCCAGCACGGCGGCCTTGGCAGTGGAGAACTTGAAGCGGAGGAGCAGGATGGTGGGGTCGATGTTGCGATTGAAACTAGGAGCAGGGAGAGGAGGAACATGGCGGTCCGACCTGACCCCCCCGAGGGCGAGCTGGAGGGCGGTGATCTGCGCCTCGAGGTGGTCGACGCGCTCCTCCTGGGCAGACTGGCGCTTCTCCATGGAGCTGAGGCGGAACTCGAGCTTCTCCTCCACCGCGTCCATCCCGCTTGTGACAGAGGCGGACAGAGCAGAAAGCGACGCCTGCATAGTGGCCAGGGGCTCCAGCATGCGCTTCTTGGTGTTAGTGACCCGCAAGCGGAGTCCTTCGAACTCTTCAATGCCCACCTGGTCGTATCGCGCTCGCTGTCGTCGTTCAAACTCATCATTCTCCTGCGAGGCCGCGGCAGCCATGGCAGCGCAGCGAGGCGACTGAGGGGACTGTGTCTCAGTCCTGACCGAGTCGTAAGACAGAGATGGACGAAACGCCCGCGGCGCGCGTCCAGGCGCCCCTTCGAGGTTTGTCGCGCGGGGCGGCGGAAACAAAAACTCGAAACCCTTGAGCCAAAACGGCTACGGACCTCCTCCTCTTCTTCCTCCTCCTCCTCCTCCTCCTCCCTCTCCAACCTATGGTAGTGGTGGTAGAAAATCGGCCTATCATGTCAACCACGTTTTTCGGCTCGGCACCCGGGAACTACTCGAATGAACACACAGACCGCTGTGGCTGCGCGCGGGCCTGTGGCGCGGTGAAAACCCCGCGGGTCTCGGGCGCGGCGAAGGGCCGGGGCGCCCCGCTGGCCTTGTGGGGCGCGACGCGCTCGCGTCGTGAAGCGATCTCGGCGGGAGGTTCTTGACAGTTTCCTGCCTCTGGGAGCCCTCGCTGGGCTCCTCCGAAACTGTCAGAACTCGGCTCGTGATGAAAGCTGGCTCTGGGGAAAAGGTCTGGCCTTCCGCGGAACGCGTATTGAAAAAACATCGGACGTCGCATACCTGGGTCAGCGTAGCTTTTCCCTTCTTCTTCTTCTTCTACAGAAGATGCATGTTCTTGTTGAGCTACGCTTGGGACGCCTGTTTTACTGTTTGACGAGTGTGCTGCTCCAGCCAAACTCCCGGGCGCGCGCCCAGCGCAAGGAGCCCATGCGCTGGGGCCGGCCTCGGGTGTACACACACACATATATATATATATATATATATATGTATGTGCAAGGGAGAATGCAGGTATGTATGTTGTACGTATGTATGTATGCATGTATGTATGTATGTATATATGTGTGTACGTATGTATGTATGCATGTATAGTTGTATGTTTGTATGTTTGTATGTCTGTATATATATATATATATAAATGTATAGTTTTTGTTTGTAGTTTTTGTTTTTGTTTTTGTTTTTGTTGTGGTTGTGGCTGTGGCTGTGGTTGTGGTTGTGGTTGTGGTTGTGGTTGAGGTTGTTGTTGTTGTTGTTGTTGTTGTTGTTGTTGTTGTTGTTGTTGAATTCTCATTTCTGACGAATAATTATTGTTGATCCCCCCACCGGTGCATACTGTTTTTTCTCAATCAAAAGGTGCCCCTCGACGCTCGCACCCGGTTTTTTGACAGGGAAAGTCTTCCTGCTCAAACTGGCCCCCTGGCCCCCGGGTTACAACAACAACGGCTCCCGCTTGAGACGTCCTTACAATTTAGCCAGGACCCCCGCTCCCGCCCGAGACTTCCTCGCATTCTATTCAGGAATCGCGCTCTCGCTTGGGACTCCCTTACAATTTATGCAGGAATCGCTCTCCCAGCGCTCTGGAATCGCGCTCTCGCTGGAGACTTGCTTGCAACTTACTGAAGAATGGCCTTGCGTGGGAATTTCCTGCAAATTGCCCAAGCGCCGCGCTCCCGACACCCAGGCACCCAGGAGTCGCGCCCGTTGTGGCCCCATGTGCATGCCCTTCGTGGCCCCGCTGTCGGCATTTGTGTCCCCCTCACTGTCCTACGTGGCCCAGTTGTTACCCCCAGTGGCCCCATAGTTGCCTTCTGTGGCCCCGCATTATCTGCACTTCGTGGCCCCCGCTCGTTCGCGCTCTTCGTGGCCCCATACGCATTCCCTTCGTGTCCCCGCTGTCGCCCTTCGTGGCCTACTTCGTGCCCTTCGTGGCCCTGCTGTCGTTCTCTCTCGCTCTCGCTTTCGCTCGTCGTCGCCGTCGTCGTCGTCGTCGTCTTCGACGTCGTCGTCGTCGTCGTCGTCGTCGCCGTCGCGGTCGGTCCCCTGTCCGTCCCTCTCGGGGTCGGGTCGACGGTCCGCGGCCGCCCCGCCGATCAGCGCTGCCGCTGTCCAGGGCGACGGTCCGCGGCCGCCCCGCCGCTTGCCGGGGCCCGGCCTGCAGGGAAGAAAGGTATACCCCCCAAAAGGGGTTCGATCGAAGACGAAGTGGGCGGGTATCGAGGGTTTGGGAAGTACGTGAAATTGGACACTCGAGCATATAAGGGCGAACAGTCTTAAGATTATTGTTATTGTTGAATTCTCATTTCTGAAGAATAATTATTGTTGATCCTCCCTCACCGGTGCATGCTGATTTTTTCAATCAAAGTGTGCCCCTCGCCGCTCGCACTTTTTTTGACAAAGAAAATCTTCCTGCTCAAACTGGCCCCCTGGCCCCCGGGTTACAACAACAACGGCTCCCGCCTGAGACTTCCTTGCAATTTAGCCAGGACCCCCGCTCTCGCCCGAGACTTCCTCGCATTTTATTCAGGAATCGCGCTCTCGCTTGGGGCTCCCTTTGTGTCGGGCCTACGCCTCCGTGGAGGGGCTCACCGACCGACGGGTCCGCGCCTCCGCAGAGGGACACACCGTCGCACGGGTCCACGCCTCCGCAGAGGGACTCACCGTGGGAGAGGGCCCCTGGCGCCTGGGCAGGCGCCTGGGGCGCCGCATGGCTGCCCAGCGCGGCCCGAGCAGCAGAGCAGTCATCCCCCATAGGGGCCCGATCCGCGCCGCCGCCCGCCGCCGCCGCAGCCGCCGTCGCAGGGACCACGTGCGGTCCCGCGCCCTGGTCCAGCTCCGCCAGCAGCACAGAGACCTGCTCGGCCTCCGCGTCCGCGTCGCTGGTCCAGCGCGGCGCCTCGTCGTGGTACAGCTTCGGCTCCGCCTCCACGCCCAGCCAGCCGCCCTGGTGGTTGAGCGGCACGAACATCGCAGCATCGGCGCGCAGCCCTGCGGGCACCGCAGGGCCACCAAGGCTCGCGCCGTCGCGTGCCGCCTGCGCCTCCAGGAGCAGGCTGAGCAGCTCCCCCAGCATGGGAATGAGCGCGGTGAACTTGTGGCCGATCTCGTCGGCGTTGCGCTTGGCGTTCAGGTCTTCCTGCAGCTGCCTCTTGTCAGCGGTCAGCCTGGCAATGGCCGAGTCCGCCGCCTGGCGGGCACGGCCCCTGCGCAGCCGCCTCTCCGCTGAAGAAGAGGGGCGCCCTCCGTCTCCAGGGGCGCCGTCCCGCATCATGCCAGTGTGCTGCGGCGGCTTCAGCAGGCCTCCCTGGGCCCCCCCTCAAGCCACGGGTCGTGGTGGCACCGCGGCTGCCCCGCCGCGCCCCGCGCCGGTACGTGCGCCGCAGGCGGCCAGCGAACGCGATGCCGGGCGGCCTCAGCGCCTCGCCGCGCCGCGGGCTCGCGCCCGCCGCCTCGGCAAGGGGATCATGGGCCGCCGCGGGCGCCGCGCCGCGGGCTGCAAGGCTTGAGATGGGGGTGACGTGGGGGAGGATGGGGAGGAAAAGGAGGAGGAGGAGGAGGAGAAGGAGGCGGAGGAGGAGGAGGAGGAGCAGCAGGAGGAGGAGGAGGAGGAGGGGCAGGAAGGGGGCTTCAAGACGGCGCTAGAGGCCCTCAAGACGGCCCAAGAGGCCTCCAGGACGGCTCAGGGAGGCCCCGAGACGGCCCAAGAGGTCTCCAAGATGACCCTTCAGGGTTCCAAGAGAGTCCCAAGACGGCCCAGGGCGGCTCCCAAGACTCGACAAGCGCCTTCCACTAATCGCAAATGGCCTGAATTCGCCGCGGGGGATTTACGCCCCCTTATACAAAGGACTCTGTTTCTTCCTGAAGTTTGCGAGTAGGCACTTTGCGAGCAATGGAACGCGCTCGGTGAAAGACGGACTCCGAAGGCTGGGTGAGACGGCTCCCATGGCGGACTCCTTGCGTCGTGTAATAAACAACCACAACGGAGGGTGTCCCACACTTTCGGCTTCTGGGGGCCGCTTGCGGTCCCCAGGACCGTAAAAAAACGACCCAGGATGAAGCTGGCCCGAGGGAATTTATCCGGACCTCTGTGGGTCCACGCTGCGAGCCCAAAAACCACGACGTCGGGGCTCTGTGGGGAGGCAGGAGGTAGGCGAGGCAGAGAGGGGAGGGAGGGGTCAAGGAGCGGGACGGGGCGGAGAGGGGGAGCAGGGAGGGCAAGGATCGGGGGGGACGAACGGGTAGGATAACAAAGGGCAGGGTGAAGAGGCAGCTCACGTAGCTGGTTTCTGCCTCCTGGCGCCAGGAGGCACCCATACCATGTATCGAGGAATGGGCCCGGCGGCGGGGCGGAAACCAGCTGCATGCAGCAAATTTCGTAACCCTCTCTTTCCCTGTCCCCCCCCCCCCCTTTCGTGCGGCCCGAGAGGATGAGGGTCAGGGAGAGGGGGGATGCGGCAGGGGACAAGAGGAGCCCACTTGCCCTCCCCCTCGGGCGGAAGGTGATCCTTCTCCAGGAGCGCCCGCTTCTCCTCTCCCTGGATCTTGAGCCAGGCCCGGTCGTCTGCGAAGTCCTCGATCGCCTTCAGTACCGAGTCGATGTCCCCGCGCGTCGCCCTCTCGACGACCCACTTGTACAGCTTTGCCTCTCCACCGCCGCTGCTGCTGTTGCTGCTGCTCCTCCTTCCTCAAGTCCTCCTCTTCCTCCTCTTTCGCCGCCGCCTCATCCTCAGCCTCCTCCTGCTTGATTCCTCCTTGGTCCTCCTGTGTGCAGGATGATGAAGGAACAGGGAGTATATAGGATGGCGGATGATGCTGATGATGCTGATGATGGTGATGCTGATGATGATGGTGATGCTGATGATGATGACCATGCTGACGATGACGATGATGACAATGATGATGATGCTGATGATGATGATGATGGTGGTGATGGTAATGATGCTGATGATGGTGATTACCATGATGATCATGGTGATGCTGATGACCATGGTGATGCTGCTGCTGATGATGAGAATGATGCCTTTGATAATGGTGATGATGACGACGATCATGATCATGATGGCGATGATGATGACGATGCTGACGGCGATGATGATGACGACGATGATAATGATCATGGTGATGATGATGGTGATGATGATGGTGACGATCCTGCTGCTGCTGCTGATGATGATGATGATGCTGGTGGTGACGTTGCTGATGAAGGATGATGACGATTATCACGACGAGGAAGATGATTATGAGGAGGAAGAGGACAGGTGTAAACCCACTGCGCATCAACGAGGTTGCAATTGCGCAGCCGGGGAGCCCCCACAAACTTGTTTTGTCGCGAGTTCACATACCATGTCAGATCCTGCTTCGCCATCACCTACACTGGCTCGCAACAGTTGCAATACCTCGCCGTGGTCTGACTCGCGTTCGCCTTGCAGTATTCGCGTGCGCGGCAAGCCGCTGTGGTGTCGAGAAGCTGCCACGCCTGCCACGCTTTGCGAGCGTGCGACATATAGCGCCCCCACTCCCTCCGCACCGCCTGTGCTGTCGAGAAGCTGCCATGCCTGCCACGGTTTGCGAGCGTACGACGGGTAGCGCCCCCACCTCCAGCGCACCCCCTGCAATGCATTGAAACTGCCACGCCTGCCACGCTTTGCGAGCGTACGACGGACAGCGACCGCACCCCCAACGCACCCCCCGTGGCGTCGAAAAACTGCCACGCCTGCCACGCTTTGTGAGCGTGCGGCGGTTAGCGACCGCACCCCCTGCGCAACCCCCTGTGTGGTGCCGATCAAGGGCAGGCCTGCCACGCTTTGCGAGCGTACGGCGGATAGCGACCGCACCCCCTGCGCACCACCTTG
>CAUYUJ010019071.1:62500-80054 GCA_963575745.1 Prorocentrum cordatum
CTACTACTACTACTACTACTACTACTACTACTACTACTACTACTACTATTACTACTGATACAGATACGACTACGGCAGGAGGATCCACCTTTCCTTTCCCGAGCTGGATCTTGCGGCTCCTCCACCGAATACTGGTTCAGGTTGAGGTACTTCATTTCGTCAAGCAGCCCTTTGGCCTCGGGCGGAGGGCGACGAGAGGTCCGCGAGGAGGCGGGGGAATGGGGATGCTGGTCAAGGATGACGAGGAGGACCAGCAGGATGGGGAGGAGGGCCAATAAGGAGGAGGGCGCGGACGATCGAGGAGGATGAGGAGGAGGAGGAGGACGACGCACATCAAGAGAAGGAGGAAGAGGAGGAGGAGGAGGGCAGGAGGAGGAGCGACCGTAGGCTCGGGAGGTCTCTCTATCCCCCGCCTTCGCAGAGCGTGGGCAGGCCTCAGACGATGTGAGTCTTGATGTTGATGGCGGTGTGCGGGTTGTGCTCATGTGGCTCGAGCTGGCCGAAGAACGCGAGGAGGAGGATGAGGAGGATGAGCAATAATGACAATCAAGGAGGAGGAGGAGGAGGAGGAGGAGGAGGAGGAGGAGGAGGAGGAGGAGGAGGCGAGGGACGAGGGACGCCGTCCGATCCGAACAGGCTGCAGCCGCCTGGGGACCTTGCGTCCATGAAGCCTCAAGGTAGCGTCGAGTCTTGCAGTCCTCCTCCTGCTGCTCGTCCTTCTCCTCCTCCTCCTCCTCCTACTCTTCCTCCTCCTCCTCCTCCTCCTCCTGGTGGGTTCCATGGACCCTTCCCCCCTCCCCCACTCCCAAGCAAGCCCCCGGCCCCCCAGTCCGCCCAAGCGTGGTGGCGGAATCGCCCGGCAGCGCAACTGGATAGCGTCGAATCTTGCAGTCCTCCTCCTCCTCCTCCTCCTACTCCTCCTCTTCCACCTCCTCCTCCTCCTCATCCTCCTCCTGCACCCCCCTCTTCCTTCACCCTCCTGCCCTCTCCGCCTTGCTCCCCTCGTCCTCCGCCCTCCTCGCCCTCCCCTGCCATCCACCTTCCCTCGCTTCCTCCTTTCCTCGCCCATCCTCCTCTTTCCTTGCTGTTCTTTCCTCCCTCCTCCTAAGCCCCCCCCTGCCTGCTCCCACCTCATCGATGTACCCTGCCCTTTGCATAGCCTCGGCTCGACATGAGAAGCCTAGATTCGTTGAGGCTGCCTTGCTGCCCTCGGCATGCCCTGCGCGCTTTTTCTCCGAAGCGGCGGAACTTTGACGCCTGAGCTTGGAGGTGGAAGCTGAAGAAGCATGTAATCAGGCCCGCTTGCAACGGTTGGCAAATCTTGAACACTTCAGCTCCGAAACCTCGCGATGCTTCAACGCTCAAACGGTGGAACTGCGCGCCAGGGCGCTTAGTCTACGCGCGTCACCTAGACGTCTTGATCTTGAGGCATGACATTGCGAATCCTATATTGCCTCGATGGGTGAATGCAAATGGGAAGCTGGCGAACAACTTGACTATCTTAAGACATGCCATCACCACTTGGCATATTGAAGCGACACATGTTTCTGCTGCCCGAACCTTCGCGACATCGATCACGACTGGTTGCACGCCTCAGCCTCGGCTGTGTTAGGCTAACAGACCTCTAATCTTGATGCTCGCAAAGGGGGGAACGCCACGTCGCCCGCGCGCCAGCCAAGACTCCCGTGCGGCCGATGGCGATCGAGGCGGGAGTGCCCCGCCCAAGGCCGAGTCTGGTGCTTCCGCACAAGCGGGGAGGGGGGGGGCGGGGAGGGAACGCCCTGCCCCTGGCAGTACCTTACTGCCCACGCAGTGACTCCCACGCGGCCGGCGGCGACTGCGGCGTGGAAGCCCCGCCCCCATGCTGTGCCTGGCGCTGCCGTGTTGGAAGGGCGAGGGGAAAGAGCGAGCGAGAGAGAGAGAGAAAGAAATATAGTGGGGCAGAGAACAGGGACAAGCCCGCTGGGGCCGCGGCTTTCTTCGGCTCCTTCGCCTGCTTGCAAGCCTGGGCGCAGCACGCGTACACGACAGCGTCAGGCGTGACCTTCTCGGCCTGCGAAGGGGGGCGGCCCGTCTGATGCTTTGTGCTCTCGCCGGCTTTTCTTGCGTCGGCGTTATTCTCGCCTCCCTCGTCGTCCACCTTGGTTTTGTCGCCGTCTTACCTTTGTATGCTGATCGTGGCTGTTACCATCGTCGTGTTTCCTGTCATGGCCTTTCACCCCCGAAAATACGTTGCACTCAGATGGGGACTTGCTCTCTAAGAAATGGCCTCCGGCGGCGGGATCGTTGTTTGACCCTTAGTGGTCTGAAAGTACGCCCCCCTGAGCATGTCCGTCTCTGTGGCCAGAGCATGAAGCTCAGAATATGTCTGTCTTTGTCTGTCTGTACTCAGATTATGAAGCTCCTTGCAGACACCCCGATGCGTGGTCAGATGATGAGACCTCCTACAGACCAACCCTGGTAAAGAAATCAGACCCCCTTTCATCTGGCTGAAATATAAGGCATCCTGCACTGCGGTGTGATAATCCCGACCTCCCCGAGCATCTTAAGGAATTCCCAAGGCATCCTAGGGCATACACAACGATTCCCAAGGACATCCTGAGGATGTTTAGCGGATTCCTCAAGGCCATCTTGTGGTTTCCAAAGGGTGCCTAAAGATCCCGATAGACTCTGGAGGATGTCGTACGGCATTCCGAAGGTTGTCCTGTTGAACCCCACGGGATTTGCAAGGAATCCTTCGGACATATGTCCGTAGGATACCGTGGGAGATCTTAAGATTCTCCAGTGCGTCTCCAACGATTCTGGGGGACATCCTTGGGAAGCCCATCAGCTTCCTTACAACCTCCTTCGGATGCTTTAAGGCATTTGGGGCGTATCCTTAGAACATCGTTCGGGCTCCATAGAAATCTTCAGTTTGCCTTGCGCACCCTGAAGGGACCCTGAAGACTCCGTAGGAATAATCAGGGTATGCGCCGTGTGATAATGCTATTCTCCCTTATCGCACCAACCCCACATAACCTATTGCAACATCGATGTCCATATAATGCCCCCCCCAATTGGGGCGTCGGAGTGTTATCCCGCCGTGTCGGGCTTCGCTCGGAGGCCAAGAACAATAGACGAATGCTTTGACATTGCACGAGGGAAACAACGACTTCGTCAAGATGCTGCTGGGACTGCCAACGAGCCACACATATTTCCAAAAGGATGGTCTATCTCAACTGAAGGATTCCGAATGGTTTACTATGATTTTTTGACTCATCTCCCAAGTACTGTCATGATGTCTTGAGAACTTCCTACAGACCCCACGAATATTCCTGATGATCTCCTTGGGCACCCTAAGGATGCCGACGGAATACCAAGCACATCCGAATCATTTCGCCAGGAGCTATCGATTCGCAGGGGCGGCACCACTGTTATTTGATTTGCAGTTCGGTGCTTAACGGTGTCGTCAGGAGAAACAAAACCGCCACCCTGATTAAGAATGTAAATGTAATGCAAACCCGATATGGCAAAATCCTGCTTTCAAAGCTTCCCAATTTCTGATTTGTCTGTCAAACCTTCCGACGGCTCCAGATGATCCCCGATGCTGCTCAATGCGGCCCCGAGGGGGCTTTCAACACGGTTCCAAAACGTTCCGAGAATTCCTTGAGGCGGGCCAGAAGCGCTCCAAGACGACGTCAATAGCCTCCCAAGCATCCCCAATATGGCTCAACCACCAAGCATCTCCAAGAGATCTCGGTAGAACCATCGTGCCGAGAGCGCATCCGGGACGCCCACTGGGCACTAAGCGAGCCCCGAACGGGCCCCGAAGAGGGCACCCGAGAGGCTCCAAAGAAGCCCCCAGACGCCTCCAATATTGAGGACGGCAGTGAGGCTGCTGACAACGAGTGTGTTTAGGACCTGCGCTCATTCGTTTGTACAGTCGAAGCAAGATCAGAATAACGCGGATCAAGAACATGGGCCCCTTCGCCGAGAGCGCAAGGCCCCATTCCGATATCCAAAAAGAAGACAAGTCGAAGGTGGAGAGCCCAATGGCGAGGATACCCCTCCAAAACTATGCTCCGCGGCTGTCCCCCGCTGGGGCGCCCTGGCGCTTTCGCCTCGGCGCGGGAGCCCGCGGCGGCAACGCCGTCGCCGTCGCCGTCGCCGTCGCCGTCGCCGTCGCCGTCGCCGTCGCCGTCGCCGCCGTCGCCGTCGTCGTCGTCGTCGTCGTCGTCGTCGTCGTCGTCGTCGTCGTCGTGGTCGTCGTCGTCATTGTGGCGTCGTCGTCGTCGTCGTCGTCGTCGTGGTCGTCGTCGTCGTCGTCGTCGTCCTCCTCCTCTTTCTCCTCCTCGTTCTTCCCCCTTCTCTTCCCTCCTCCTGCCTCCTCCTCGTCCTTCTCCTGCTCCCTCCTCTTCTTCCCCCTCTCCCCGAGGCCCAGAAGCGCAGCCCACAGAGGGTCCAGCCCGCAAAGGCCCCAGCCCACAGTAGCCCCTGCAACGGCTACAGCCTCATACTTCCTCACAATTTATTTCCAAATCGCGCTCTCGCGCGGGACTTCCTCAGAATCTATGCAGGAATCGCGCTCTCGCGTGGGACGTCCTCGCATTTTTTTCAGACGCCGCGCCCTCGACACTCAGGAATCATGCTTTCGCTGTGGATTTCCTTACGATTTGCTTGGGAATCGCGCTGTCGCTCGAAAGTCTCTCGCGATTCATGCAGGGCGCACGCTTCAGCAACCCGCCTGCTCGACCTGGCCACCTGGGCCCGCCTTCCCGACCCGCCTGTTATGGTCTATCCACCCTGTCTGCCCGTCTGGCTCTGCCATGTGTTTTCTGCTCCTCGCCCCCCTTCTGCTACTCTCTCTCGTGCTCCATCCTCCTCCTACTTCCCCCTTGTCCCTTCCTTCCATCCGTCCTCTCTTCCCCTGCCTCACGGGCTGCACGAAATACACGTTACAGGTAAGGAAGATATACCTCCAAGGGGGTACGATCGAAGACGAAGAGGGCGGATATCGAGGATTTGGGATATACGTGTTGAGGTGGCACGCGAGCAGATAAGAACGATCAATCTTAAAGTGATTGTTGCTCTTGTTCTTCTTCTTCTTCTTCCTCCTCTCCTTCTCCTCCCCGGCAACCTTCCACCTGCTCCTTCCGCCTCCGCCTCCTCCCCCCGAAACATTGGAACTCCTCCTAGTCGGCTCTCGCGGGGCAGGCCGACGCCTGCATGGTGGCGAGCAGCGATATGGCCTTCTGCCAGAGGCCGGCCTGCGGGGACTTGGGGGAAGGGGGTGCGTAGGCCATTAGGCGGCGAGCCCCGGAGGGAGTGAGATGGGCAGGCCTTCTCAGAAGGCGGCGGAGCTTCTCAGGAGCCCTCTGGCCTTCCGAGGAGAGTGTATACGTCTTCGGAAAAGGCTTCAGAGACTTCTCAGAAGGCTGGAAGCCCTTCGAGCCTTTCGAAAAAGCCCGCCCCTTCTCACTTCCCCCCCCCGGCTCACCGCCGAAAAGTGGAGGAGGAGGGGGAGGACACGAGGGCGGAAGGCGAGGAAGAAACACATGGCAAACATGTGCTCCTCCGTCCGTTCCGTCTTGGAGCAGCGCCCCGCCTCCTCCCACTCCCGCCCCCTCGTTCTCCCTCCATCCCTCGGCCGAAAGGCAGACAGCAGCACATCGCGCCCAGGCGCGCCTGCGGACGCCCGCCCGCCTCTGCGCGTGCCCGCGCGCGCAGAGTTGGCTGCGCGCGCAAGAGCAAAGAAGGGCTGGATGGGCGATCGTCTCGAGGCCCATGCGGCCCATGGCCTTCCGAGGGGCGGGTTGCCTTCTTTTTGAGTGCTGCCCCTCCGCTCTGCCCCCCTTGTGAGCGCGTGCGGGTGCACGGACGCGTGCTCGCGCGTGCGCGCGCGTGTGTGTGTGTGTGTGGTGTTCGCGCGCAAGGAGGGAAACGCCGCACATGTAACAGAAGAATGGGTCTGCACCTCCAGGGCTGCCGCAAACCAGCGAATACATAGGTAACATTAGATCGCCCTGCTGACTTCACGATCCGTCGCGAAAGAAAAGCAATGGGCCCACGCTCCCGAACCACGGACATTTCGCACACAACAAGAACACATAAACAAACAGTATGCGTTCCACATACCACGACCCCTCATACAGAAATATGCCCGCGCACCCAAGGCCACGATCCCGGATAACAACTTGAACCGAGCTCCTGAAGCCACGACCACTGATACAAACAATCGAACCATGCTCCTGATGTTACGATCCTTGGTATCAACAATTGGCCTGTGCTGCCGAGGGTCAGTCACTCGACGCACAAACTAAGGAGCCGTTCTCCCAATGCCACGATCACGTGTGAACGTATCGCTGGGTCGTCACTTCCGCGGCCGTTATCCATACCCGACGACAGCGGATCTGTGAGTCCAAAACCACACCGCCTCGCAACAGACAAAACAACCTAACAAATAACCGTCAGACCATATAGCTTGGCAGCCAGCAAACAAGCCAGCCATCCAACTGGCATTAGGTCGGGCCTGTCCCCCTACAGGCAGATTTTGGACGACAAATAAAACATACTCGAAAAATTGTCGAACAATGCTCAAAAATACTAAAAAAATGGTCCCCAAACTATTTTTGGAGTATCTTTGAATTTTCCTCCTGTAGAGGGACAGGCCCGACTTGAAACTGGCAAGCCAACCAGTCCATCAACCAGCCATGCAACCAGGGAGCCACCAAGCCGGCCAGCCAACCAGGAAGGGGGGCTGTGGCAGGGTCCGAAATTCTTTAGACCCGCGGCCTATGTGGTTTACCACATGGGTGCTTCGCGTGCTGGACGATCTGTACCCCTCAGGCCCTCCGCCCTGTGACCCAGGCCTCCCCAGTATGTCTCGAAACAGTGCTGCTCCCCCGAATCCACACAACACGCCTCCATGCTCCCACCTCGACGGCACAAAAGGATTCACCAAATAGACGTCTTTGGCAGACTTCCACGTCAATCGCATCCCCGATCCAGACAACCTCGAATGATACCATTTTTCGGTGCGGAGATCCCCAGCTGTGAATCTCGGCTCCGGGTACTGCCAGCTGTGAGTGTCTGGGTGAGAGAGCCTTAACTGGTGGCGGCTGCACGCTCCCTGGTGAGCGTTTTTTCTTACTTTCGGCGTTTCGACATTGGGCGGAAGGGGGGGGGAGGGGGGGGGCCCTGGCTCCGGACCTCTGCTTAATGCGGCTGTTTGGAACCGTGCGTCCCATGGGGGAGGGACCCCACCTGCTCGAAGCAGGCGCCAAAAACAGCCAACATCTGCTCCATGGGGGGGGGGGAGGGTTGGGGCGAGGGCCCGCGCCGATCGGCAAAACAATGAATGAAAAAACGCTCACCTGGCGGCTCCCCCATGGAGTGCCCAAGTGCCCTGAACGCTACGTCGGGGTGACCTCGGGAACTTGCAGGGGGAGGAGGGCGGGGGGTGCCCAGACCACGCGTTTCGCTCCAGACGTCCCCACGACCTGCTGCGCGAAGGGGCACCCGTAACACCCCTCGGTGGCTCCACCTCGGGGTGCCCCGGTGCTGTGACTGCTACATCGCGGTGATCCTGGGGCTCTGAAAGGAGAGGGGGCGGGGCTGCCAACCAACGTTAAGCTTAAGTCGGGCCTGTCCCTCTACGGGAGGAACATTCAAAAATAGTTTTAAAATAGTCCGGGGACGATTTTTGGATTATTTTTGAAGGTCTTTGGAGTATTTGTTGAGTATTCTGTATTTTTCGTCCAAGATCCGCCTGTAGGGGGACACGCCCGACCTAACGTGAAGCCTCCCCGCCACCCAGGAGCCTGCGGCGCCACACGCCAAGTCTCCACGGCTTCGAAAAGCTTCAACGGGGGTTTCACCCGTATCATCCCGCTCTCGTTGACGCCGATTCGCGCGCTCAACATGTTGCAACCACGCACCACCATCGCCGCCATCACCATCATTCCTGCCATCCTGGTCGCTATCGCTGCGATTACTCTATTCACTCTCGTTCGGAAAGAACACAGAACGAGTGTGGATGTCACCACTCTCTCCCGTCTGAGAGGGCGCTCCAAGAGACCCCAGGGGGCATTCCAAGAGACCCCGAGCACTGTATCGACTGCCCGCCGACGCCTAGGTAAGAAGGCTTTGGCCCCTCGAGCTCCGCAAAACCCTTACACCCCTGGAGCTCCAGCGGCGTGGATTGGGGGATGATCCTCTCGGCCAGGGAGTCGCTCCTCCCCCCCCCGCCGCCACAGCCGCGTGCCGTGCTCCTCCCAGGGCGCCTTGTAGCAACCGTACGCGGCTATGCCGAACGCGAGCGCGTCGCGCGCCAGCTCCGGCACCTGCGCTCGGGTGCGCCAGCAGGGTAGTCCCTAAACGTGGTGGTGACAACACCTGGCGGTGAGTCTCGGGCGATTTGGTGTCACCGAGGATGTCCCGAACGTTGGTGGGTCCAGGAGTCACAAAACCCGGCGGTGACCCCGCGTCCCCAAACCCAGCGGTGACCTTTTTGTGGATTCCAGGTCGCCACCTGGTATCTCACCACCCGGTTTGGGGGTTCCCAAAGCGGGAGCAGACTCGCCCGGATGGCGAGAGAGATCCCTCGGTCTAGAGACCGAAGTGAGGTCAAGCCCGGGTCCTGGGCACCCGCGCGAGAGGTCAGAGGGATCATGCAGCGGCGGTCTCTGCGGACCAAGCGCCTCAGAACGCGGGGGTCCTTTTGCCATCACGGCCAGAATCGGCCGCTCCGCCTGCTTCTTCAGTCGTCAAGGGCGTCACAGCTTCTGCTGTCCCTCGACTCGCGCTGGAGCCTCCACGATTTCTCCAGATTCCACATTCAATACTTGCACTTAACTTTCGCCACATAGCTTGCACGGCACAGCTTACATCGTATAAGTTACACATAGCTAGCTAGCATCATATAGCTTACACCCCATAGGTGCCACCTCCAGTTCGCATCGCCTAAAATGGGTTACACCACGCAACTTTCACCACATAGTTCTCTCCTCCATATTTCACACCACATAGCTTACACGGCATAACTTCCGTCGAATAGCTTACACCGCATAGCTTCCATCTCCACGGAGCAATAACGCACTGTTTGGGATCCCCGCTGTCTAACACTTGTTCGCAATATCTGGATTTACCTCGTGGCTTGGTCCCTGTAAGTCGGTTTGACAAGAGTCGTCAGGCCTCAGCCACCTGCTCTCGTTCCTCCCCCTGCTATTTTCTGCTGCTCGCCGCCGTCCTCGTCCTCGCCCTCCACCACCACTTTCACCTCCTCCTCCTCCTCCTCCTCCTCCTCTCCTCCTCCTCCTCCTCCTCCTCCTCCTCCTCCCTCCTCCTCCTCCTCCTCCTCCTCCTCCTCCTCCTCCTCCCCCTCCTCCTCCTACTCCCCCTCCTCTCCTCCTCCTCCTCCTCCTCCTCCTCCTCCTCCTCCTCCTCCTCCTCCTCCTCCTCCTCCTCCTCCTCTCCTCCCCCCCTCCTCCTCCTACTCCCCCCCTCCTCCTCCTCCTCCTCCTCCTCCTCCTCCTCCTCCTCCTCCTCCTCTCCCTCCTCCTCCTCCTCCTCCTCCTCCTCCTCCTCCTCCTCTCCTCCTCCTCCTCCTCCTCCTCCTCTCCTCCTCCTCCTCCCCTCCTCCTCCTCCTCCTCCTTCGCCTCCTCCTCCTCCTCTCCTCCTCCTCCTCCTCCTCCTCCTCCTCCTCCTCCTCCTCTTCTGCCTTTGCGAAGTCGAAGGGGGGGGGGTGCACCCCGCCCTCTTCTCCTCTCCCTTCTCTTCCGATGGCCCAGGGGCCTGACGAGGCACCCCGAGGCCGACAGTGGTGAAGAACCTCCGGTCGCGCCACGGGTCTTGCTTCTGGGTACACATGTGGCTGAGCGGAGAGCTGGGTACACATGTGGCCAGATGCCTTTCCAGTCCTCGGTCCTTCTACGGCTGTGTACGCATCGCTTCCGCACGTGCACCCATCGTGCGATCTCTGGGCGCCTCTTCGCGACGCGACCATGCCTGGGTCTTGCTCCCGCGCGCCACGGGAACCGGCGGATGCGCCGCTGCAGGGGGCGAGAGCCGCCGCCCCCTTGAGGCCGGCCGCGGGCGCCGCCGGGGAGAGCTTCGCCCCGCGCCCCTCGCAGCTTTGTGCTCGCGCTCTGCCGAAAGATGCCCTGCCCCCTGCGAGATGAAGGCAGGATTTGAGGCTCAAGCTCGGACCCAGAGCCCCTCGCGTCGGTCGTTTCTTGCTGTTTTCGGCCTGCTGGGGCACCTACTGGGCCGTCAGTAATGAATCAGAACGAGAAGCCGCTCCTCGGGGAAGGGTCCAGACCTATGGGGGTCCACGCTACGAGCAAATCGCGACCTGGGGGGGTCTGAGGATGAGGGTAGGGCGGGGGTCTCTGAGAGCCGGCGGGCCTAGAGGCCGTACCGGGCGCCGCGGCCGTTCCACTGGAAAGCTCCGAGAGCGTTCCCCAACGCTCTGGAGTGATTTGCCCCTGTCCCAGGCCTGCCTAACCTTCTGCGGAGGCAAATCCTGACAGGTCTTCGTGGAGACGCTTGAGCATAGCATCATGTGTCCGGATCGCTGGGCCATGAGGCCGAATGGAACCAGATCAGGCTATAGAGAAGGCTGGACTGAGCCCGATCAAGCGGGACTCAGACGGGTTGCTATGCCGGCTTTCTGCCACGCGAGCCCCATCGCCGAAGAGAGCTGAAAACCGCCCTTCGACCTGCCTTGGCCCGCGGATCGGAGCAGCAGCGGGGCGGGCAGCGCGCGCCTTCGACGCGCTCGCGCTCTCGAGCAGGGCGAGGGAAGTCTCCCAGGCCTTGGCGCTGCCGCACGCCATCATGGCGATGTTGTAGGACTCCCTGCCGGGGTGGAGGCGCCCTGACCTCCAAAGTATTGGTTCTCGATTATATTTTTTCGGCATCGGGGGGCCCTCTCTGGGTAAGACGAAGCCAAGACGAGGATAACATCGGGTGAGGACGAATCGGGAATCTCTGAGATGCGGCGGCTCTGGAAGATGACTGGGGCGCCGCGGCCTTCTCAGAGCGTTCCGGAACGCTCTGGAAAGGATTTATCCTCGTCCTGGCCCCGTCCGAAGGTGCCCAGACCTCCGAAGCATTTGTTCTCGATTCTCCTATTCTCGGCATCTAGGGGCCCCTCTCTGGGGTGCGGGACCGTCGACAGAACGACTCAAAATGAGAAACTGCCTCGGGGAAAGGGTCCGGACTTCGGGGGACCATGTATCGAACAAGTCGATACGTCGGATCTCTGTGGGGAGAGAAAAAAAAAGGGAAGGAGTGGGAGAGGGAGGATCATGGTAAAGAGGGAGAGGAAGACAGCGATGATGACGAGGAGGGATCGGAGGGAAAAGAGAGGGGAGGAGGGAGATAACGGGGAGGAGCAGAAGGAGCATGCTTGGGGGAGCAGCGGTACACGCTCGGATTGACTGTGGAGCAACCTGGGGTAAAGAGGGAGGACGAAAGGGAGGAGTGGGGAGGACTGCCAGCGGCGATGGGGAGGAGAGGGAGGAATCTACATTCCGCAGACAGTGCTTGCCCTCAGGGCTTCTTGCTTGTTTATCATAAGGAGCTGGGCGTGTCTGGCGGTCTGGCGGCTCTGTAGTCGCCGTCGCGACTACGTCGCCGCCTGGATTGCACAAGATATATTCTGCTTTCCAAAAAAATCAATTCTACCACCCTCCCCCCCGGACTTAAAGACTCACCGGGAACTAGTTCAAAACACAAATAATTTTGACCCAATGTCCGTCCTACCTCTGAATTCATACTATCCCAGCCAAGCCGGTATCGCCCCCCCGCCATCCTCTGCAACAGATACTATACGGGCGCACTCGTTTATCACAAGTCATAAGATGTTAAGAAGCCCTCGCAAACAAATTACCCTGTGACGCACCCAACCCATTTGTATCAATGGAAACGAAGAGTTGGCCGAACCTTGTATGGACAATCAACTTGATGTGTAAGCTACTTGGCAGGCGTCACTGTGCTGGGCCCCGCAAGCAGGCCTCGAAAGTGGCGACAGTATCACAGATCGCACCCCCCCAGGGATGGCGAGGTCCCATTTGAATCTGCGTGTGGCGTCACTGTGCTGGGCCCTCCAGCAGGCCGCGAAAGTGGCGACAGTTTCACAGATCGCAGCCCCCCAGGGATGGCGAGGTCTAACTTGAATCCGCCGTGGGTACCCACTGTGCTGGGCGCGCAAAACGTTTCCGCAGCAGTACCTTGAGGCGTGCGAGGAGAACTAGCCGCAAAACATCGCTATTTTCTTTCCTAACACACCCGCCAACAAACACTGCTATTTTCCAACATATCTAAAATTTCCGCAACAATCCCCAGGCGGGCCCGCAAGGTTGCGGGAATCTTCGAAATCGTAGAAATCTTAGACAATAGCACTCTTTGGTGGCCAACTGCCTTCGGAAACCTCAGGAATCTGAGAACATAGCAGCGTTTGGTTGCCATTCTGTGTTGCTGTGTGCATTCGGCGTCACGCGGTTGCATTCGAATCGCTATCACTTCTACCCGAAGCGGCTGCAATCATATAGGTTGCAATTGTTTGCGGCGCGTTGCAATCCAATCGGCTGCATTGCACTCGATTGCAGCCTTCCTCCTCCTCCTCCTCATCTTCCTCATCCACATACGCCTCATTTTCCTCCTTTCGAAGGTTTCACTCGGAATCCTTCTGTGGAGTATTCCACTAGGAATCTTTTTGTGCAGGATTACACTCGGAATCATTAGGTGGACGATCTCACTCGAGATCTTTACGTTCTATATTCAGGATTTCAATGGGGGTCCTTCTGTCGAGGATTTCAGAACGAATCCTTGTGTTGAGAATTCCATTAGAAATCCTTCTGTGGAGGATTTTAATAGGAATCCTTATGTTGAGGATTTCCTCCGTCCTCCTCCACATCATTGTCCTCCTCCTCCTCCTCCTCCTCATCCCCCTTCCTGTGAGGCGTTTCAGTAGGAACCCTTCGGTAGATAATTTAAGTAAGGCTCCTTATGTGGAGGATTTCCGTCGGAATACTTCTTTAGGAATCCTTCTTGTGCAGGATTTCAATGGGAATCCTTCTGTCTGTTGTGGATTTCAATAGAAATCCTTTTTGTGGACGGTTCTAATACGAATCGTTCTGCTGGTGATTTCTGTAAGGATCCTTGCGTCGAGGACAACAGGAATCGTTCCACTGAAACCGAGGGAGATTGCGAACGACAGCGAAAACGATGTCAAGGATTTCCGTAGGACTTCTTGTGTGAAGGATTTCCATCGGGATGTTCCCATTGAAGACTTCAATAGGAACCCTTCTGTGAAGGATTCAACATGTGTCTCCTTGTGCAAGGTTTCGATAAGAATCCAAACCTCCTCCTCGCCCTCATCCGCCTCCTATTCCTCCTCCTCCTCCTCCTCCTCATCTGCCTCATCCTCCTTCCTGCGAGGGGTTCTAATAAGAATCCTTGTGGATGATTACAACAAGAACCTTTCTTGTGGAGGGGTTCAGCCGGAATCCTTTTGTGGAGGATTTCACTCGGAACCCTCCTTGTGGAGGGTTCCGATCGGAACCATTCGGTGTAGGATTCACTTGGAATCCTTCCTGTAGCAGATGTCTTCCATATTTCAAAAGGTGGCTCCCTGCAAAGAACGATTACCATTGCAGTCGCCACAAAAGAATTCCAAGTCAAACCGCCACAAAAGGATTCCTATTGCAATCCTCCGCAGAGAGATTCCCATTCAAAACCGTCAAGCCCTCAACATAAGGATTCCTACTGAAACCATCCAGAAGGAGGATTCCTAGCCAAACCGTCCACATAAGGATTTCTATTCGATCCCTCCACAGCAAGATTCGAATTGAAAGCGTTCACAGAAGGATTCCAAATGGCTTTCCACAGCCTGGATCATTCTTGAAGTCCTCCACGTAGTGATTCCTAGTCAAATCGCCACGGAAGGATTCCAATTCAACCCATCATTCACTTTGAAACCCTTCACAAAAGGATTCTCAATAGTGTTCTTGTTTGACTCCTTGAAAGAATGAGTCCTGTTTAACTCGCCACAGCGGGTTTCCAATACAAACCCTTCACATAAGGATTCTTGCTGAAATCCTCCAGCGGAGAATTCCCATTCAAACCATCCATAGGAGATTCTCATTGAAATCCTACAAATAAGGGTTCCTTTCCAAACCATCCACAGAACGATTCCTGTTGAATTCCTCCACTGAGGAAGGATCCCTTCTGAACTGCACGTAAGTTTTTTGAAGTGAACTCCTCCACATCATGATTTCATGATTCCTGTTGGAACCCTCCACAGAAGGATTCCTAGTCAAGTCCTCCGCGGTTCGAAGCGATATGTATGATCTCTTTATTGCGCACCGCATACATTGCACCACGTGTGTTGCACCACATCGATTGCACAACCTAGATTGGACCACGTCGATTGCAGCGCATCTGCTGCACCATGCATGTATGCATATATACTTATATATGTACGTACATATATATATATATGTATAGATTGTTCTATACATCGCGCACACCTTTTTTGCACAACCTAGGCCGTGCCACATATATACATATATATGTATGTATGTATGTATGTATATATATATATATATATATATATATATTATATATGTATATTTATTTAAATAAATTCGAATTAGGCCTTGTGGGTTTGCGTGGGCCCCCGGCTCCCCGAGCCTCCCGGGGGCTCCAAAACGGCACCGGAAGGCCCCCGGAGGGGTCCGAAACGGCGTCGGAGTTCCCCAGAAAAACCCAAGACGGCTTACGGAGGCCCCGAGACGACCCAAGACGGCTTTCAGGCGGCCCAAGATGTTCTCCAGACGGCCCCATACGCCCCAAAGACGCCCCCGGACGGCTCCGGGGGGGTCCGAGGGCTCCCCCAGGAGGGCTCCATCAAGCAAAAATGGCTACATTCCCTTCGTAAAATGCACATTCTCAACAGATTCGACATTTTCCTTTACGACGCACAGGATTGTTGGGACAAATCCAATTGAAATCGGCTGAGAAAGGAATCCTATTGAGATCGGCTGCGCAAGGAATCCTACTGAAACCCTTACCAAATAATTCATATTGCAATCGTACTCGAAAGGAACCCTATTGAAATCAGCTGCGAAAGGAATCCTGTTGAAATCCTTGCAAAGATAATTCCTTTGAAATCGGTTACGAAAGGGATCCTATTGAAATCGGCGACAAAAGGAATCCGATTGACATTCTCAACAAAATTATCCTGGCGAAGGACCCAACCATATGCAATTGTGAATAACGCTGTGTGGGTGCCGCTTTCGGTGGGGCTCCTTATGGGGCCACGAAAGGCGTGCCACGAAACGCTGTCCTGGGAGTACGGGGCGCATGAGGGCGGTAGCACTGGGGCCTTCGGTGGACCTCCCTATGGGGCCACGAAGCGTGTGAGGGGTGTGCCGAAATGGGTGCGGCGCCGCCATGCGAACGCAGCCACTGGGGCCTTCGGTGGAGCTCCCTATGGGGCCACGAAGCGTGTGAGGGGTGTGCCGAAATGGGGTGGGCGAGCGCCGCATGCGAACGCAGCCACTGGGGCCTTCGGTGGAGCTCTCCTATGGGGCCACGAAAGTGTGAGGGTGTGGTGCCGAAACTGGGTGGGCGGCCCGGCCATGCGAACGCAGCCACTGGGGCCTTCGGTGGAGCTCCCTATGGGGCCACGAAACGTGTGCGGGGTGTGCCGAAATGGGTGGTGGTGGAGCCGCTAAATGCGGTGGTGGGGAGGCCATGCGAACGCAGCCACTGGGGCCTTCGGTGGAGCTCCCTATGGGGCCACGAAACGTGTGAGGGGTGTGCCGAAATGGGTGTGCGGGACGCATGCGGGCGCACCCCTGGGCCTTCGGTGGAGCCTCCCTATGGGGCCACGAAACGTGTGAGGGGTGTGCCGAAAGGGGTGCGGCGCGGCCATGCGAACGCAGCCACTGGGGGCTTCGGTGGAGCTCCCTATGGGGCCACGAAACGTGTGAGGGGTGTGCCGAAATGGGTGCGGCGCCGCCATGCGAACGCAGCCACTGGGGCCTTCGGTGGAGCTCCCTATGGGGCCACGAAACGTGTGCGGGGTGTGCCGTGATAGTGGGAGGAGGGAGGAGGGAGGGAGGGGGCAGCGGGAGGAAGGAAGGAAGGAAGGAAGGAAGGAGGGAGAGGAGACGCGGGGCACCGTCTCTTCAAAACGAGGACCCAACACCACAGGATAGTTGGGAAAAAATCCCATTGAAATCGGCTGCAAAAGGAATCCAATTCAAATCGGCCACAAAGGGAATCCGATTGAAATCCTTGCAAAAGGGATCCTATTGAGATCGGCTGCAAAAGGAATCCGATTGAAATCTGCTATAAAACGAATCCGATTGAATCCTCCACAAAGAGGAATCCTTTTGAAATCAGCTGTAAAAGAAATCCTGTGGAAATTCCCCACAATAGGGATCCCATCGAAATCGGCTACAAAAAAGGTTTGAATGAAATCCGAGCCGAAAAGAATCCCATTGAAACCGGCTACAAAAATAATCAATGGAATTTCTCATAAAAAAGGAAGGAGGGAGAGGAGGAGGAGGAGTAGGGCGGACATAAGGAGGAGGAGGAGGTGGAGGAGGATTCAGAGAATATTACCCTGTGACGTACCTAACCCTTTCTATAGATGTGGCGGTTATACTCAGGACCACTCAGTGCTGACTGGCATCCGGAAGCTGCCCGCAGTGCGCAAGAAGAGCACCCAGCAGTGATTTCAGAAGAGCGCAGCAAGAAGAATAACGGCAAATATACAAAATGGAAGCACAGGGGCGTTGAAAGAAACGCGCCTAAACAAGGAACACAAAAGGGCGCGGCGGCGAGGGCTAAAACAGAGCATCAGTTTAACTCAGCAACGCGCTGCGCTGAGCGGGGCAAGTGCATGAGGTGCATAACGGGGGTGGAGAGTCATCCAGAAGTAGAGACAGAAGGGCGCGGCAGCGAACCCAAAAAGAAACACCCAAGCACGGCACGGTGGCGGGATGGGCCGAAGGCCAGTAAATCCGCCGCCCCCTGCTTGCAGGGGTGCACGGCGTGCTGGACGAGCTGTTAGGTTTTGGTTTTGGTTTTTTTTCCCAAAGAACTCCCCAGTGGGCTCCGGCAGAACCCGCCACCGTGTGCAAAAACGGCCGTTTCGCTCGGGACATCCTCAAAAAATCGCGAAGATGGCCCAAGATGGCCTCCAAGTCCGCCCGAGATGGTCCAAGACGGCCTCCAAAACGGCCCAAGAGAGTCCAAGACGGCCCAAGACGGCCCAAGAGGCCCCCCAGAAGCCTCCCAGACGGCCCAAGAGGCCTCCAAGAGGTCCTCCAGGAGAGTCCGAAGAGGGCAAAATCATTGATTTTCCATTGGTTTTTGAAGGATTTTGGCATTTGCGCCTTTTCGGCTCTCCGACGGCTCAAGACGGCCCAAGAAGCCGCCAAGATCGCCCAAGAGGCCCCCAAGAGAGCCCCATGATGGCCCAAGTGGCCTCCAAGATGGCCCCTAGAGGGCCCCAAGAGGGCCCAAGAGGCCTGCAACACGCCCAAGATGGCCTCC
>CAUYUJ010019071.1:80154-130646 GCA_963575745.1 Prorocentrum cordatum
TACGGAGGTAAAGGCAAGAGCTGCGAGATGGCAATTTGGAAGCAGGGCTTGATGAACGAGGCCGCTCGAGCCAGCAATTTTTTCAGTGGATGCACGCTGATTGGTCTGGAGAAGGCACACGGGCGCATCACGCATGAGCAGTTGTTCAAAGCATGCAGGGAACACGGGTTCAGCAGGAGGAGGTTGAGGTTTCTGTGTTTGGTCGACTCTGGCTTGCGAGTGATTCAAGTGGGCGAGGCAGTTTCTATGCCATTCGAGCTGGACCACGATCGTGGCAGGCTGCTCATATGCGACAGCGTTGCTGAAGGTAATTATTTTAGATGTTGTTGACGCGGCGGCCAAGCAGTGGCCGAGGATCGGCGTATCTCTGATGGTGGATCAGTCGGGGCTCCAGGCCGCGGGGAATCAGAAGTTCGTTCAGGGGCAGCTGGTCAGTTGCACCTTGTTTGTATGCAGGGAGCTCGAGAAGCTTGGTCTGAAGGTGTCTCGCAACAAATCGATCCTGGTGGCCAGGCGACAAAGAATCTTGGGGTCGATTTAAAGTCAAGGAGCGGGAAAGGTTGACATGTTACCAAACAGCGATTGGCGATTGTCAGAGGACGGATTCGCAGGTTTCGAGCTGTCAGGTTCTCCAGGAAGCTTCTGCAGAATGCGCGCCGTGGAGGGCCCGCGCCTGCCGCGATGCACGGGGTCGCCGTAGTGGGGCATGGCACCGCGCAGTTGGAGCGGCAACGCGCCTCCACAGGGGCAGCGCTGTTCGGGCCCGCCAAGGGCCGCTGCCGCAGTATGCAGTTCTTGCTGGCCGAGGTCGAGAAGACCGACCCGTCTTTCGCGGCCAATGTTTTACCTTTGCAGATGTGGGCCAGCGCGGTTTTTGAATCATGGGCGCCCGGCGCCCAGGCGAAGCGCGCCTTCGGCTTCGCGGTCGAGGCTAGGTCTCAAGGGTGGGGGGCGGACCTCGGCCCCGCAGGTGCCGTTGTCCTCGCCCCAGAGAGACTGGAGCGGGAAATCCTTTCCTGGTACGTTTGAGTCAACTCGGACGGGGTGACCATTCACGTCAAGAAGTTGGGCCTAGGGCCGCGCAGACCCTAGCTGATGACGCGACCAGCAGGTTGCTGCGCACTCGCGCTGGAGTTTGTTTCGATGTGTTCTGGGAGCCCTACCAGGAGCCCATGCGCGTTGAACTTGCTAGGTTAAGAGGCCTGGGAGATCATCGCAGGGCAAGCCTGTTGATCGCGCAGGTCTCTGGAGGTCTCTGGGCGCAAGCTGACGCTTTCAGGAAAAAGGCATGCTGTGGACGATCGGTGCCAGTGGCGCCTTCAAGCAAAGGGTACGGTGTATCATAGGCCCTGGGGTTGCGATGGCTCCAAGGTGCTTAGGAGGGATCACGACCGCAGCGGAATGGGGGCGGCTGCCTTGGCCCTGACGGAACCCGATATCAAGTGGGCGAGGGCCCTTGTAGACTTAAAGAGGACCCAGTTCCCGAAGATCCTTCAAGGAACTGAGTTTCGGTGGGCGGTCCAGCCTGCCTGTGGTGTGCTAGGGAGTACCGTCTGCATAGGCGGCTCTGCCTACGACAGTGACATGCGGTGGCTTCTCCGTGCAGGATGGGCGCTCGTGTCTATCAGCCCGAACATGGAGATGGATGCAGTGGCCTACGGGCCATCTCCCCTCCCAGTGCAGAACGTCCCGTCCAGCGAGCTGTACGCATTCTATATGGCTCTTTGTCTGATGGGGCCCTACAGTCGTACCATCACGGATTGCAGAATGGCGTATGACGGATGAAGAATGGGGAGGGAGGGAGGGGACGGAAAAACCCAACAATTGTTACGCAGAGCTCTTGCGGTCGGTCTGGCGAAGGATCGACGACGTCGGCGCCAATTCTGTTTCGGTGAGTTGGATGCCCTCGCATATGACGAATGCGGCAGCGGAGCAACGAGGCCACGAGCCTCACTGGTTTAGAGGCAACCAAGAAGCGGACCTCTGGGCCAAGAAGGGAGCCAAGGCGCACCCAGCCAACCATCATCTCCGTGGCCGCCTTCGGCATCATCATGAACAGGTGACGCTTATATCCAGACTTTTGATGGCTATTCCCAAGCATGTCCATCATCTGGATATCCTGATGTGCCATCATATTTTGAGCGTGCCAAAAGAGAGCCTAGGAATTCGGCAGCCCCGATTCTTGATATAGCCCCAGATGTTAAAGGGTCACGTTGTTTCGCAGGTTCCTGGCGGTGGGTGGGGGTGCAGTGTCTGTGGCGCGGCGAGGGCGATCAGCTCTCGGTTGGTGCAGCTGCCGTGCCCTGGGGTCCCGAGAGTTGTCTCCATGGCCAACCCCACCCGTCGTCTCTGGCAGAATGGAGGAGTGACCTGGTGCGTGCGCTGTGGAGCGTATGCCCGTACAGAGGTCAAGGAATTAGCCAAGAGGTGTTCGACGGAACAGCCCGACACCCCATGGAAAACAAAAGCCCCCGGGAATTTTGAAGCAGGGGAGGCCCTTCGGACTCCAAGTTGGATGCGGCCATCCCTGTCCCCCTCAGGCGCTGACTTTCTGCCTAGTTCGGGCAGGCAGAGCGCAAGAGGAGGATGAGGGAGAGGAGGAGGAGGAGGAGACGGAGAGGGCGGGGGGGGGGGATGAGGAACCGGATGAGAGGATGAGAAGGACGAGAAAGAGGTGAAGGAGGAAGACGGGGATGATGCGGATGATGGTGGTGGTGGTGGCGATGATATTGATGATGCTGAGGATGCTGCTGCTGATGATGATGAGAACGATGATTCTGCTGATGATTATTCGGATGGTGACGACGATGACGCTGACGACGATGATGGTGGTGTTGCTGCTAATGATAGTGGATGGTGATGATGCTGATGGTGCTGGTGATGCTGCTGTTGATGAGGAGGGGGAGGAGGATGCTGTTGATGATGATACGGATGATGATGCTATGGGGTCGTGATAACGATGCTGATGATGCTGATGATGATGTTGATGATGATGAGGATGATAGTGATACTGGCGACGATGATTGTGATGCTGACGCTGCTGTTGATGATGGTAATGACAGTGATGGTGATGGTGATGCTGCTGATGATGATGCTGCCGACTATGTTGCTGATGAGCATGCGGATCAGGATTATGATACTGTTTGTGGTAATGATAAGGATGTTGATTTTGATAATTCGAATGATGATGATGATGACGATGATGATAATGATGATGGTGATGATGCTGACGATGATGTTGCTGATGACGATGCTGACGATGATGATGATGATGATGATGATGATGATGATGATGATGATGATGATGATACGGATGCTGATGCTGATGAGGATGATGATGGTGCTGATGCTGATGATTATGCCGATGCTATTGATAATGATGATGATGATGATGATGATGATGATGATGATGATGATGATGATGATGCTCATGATGATGAGGATGATGAGGCTGGTGATGACGATGCTGATGATGATGATGGTGGTGGTGATGATGATTGTGATGCTGATGATGATGATGATGATGATGATGATGATGATGATGATGATGATGATGATGATGATGATTGTTTGTAGGCTGCTGTTGATGATGATGATGATGAGGAGGAGGAGCAGGAGACGCAAGGATGGGGTGACTTACGAGTTGGAGAGGGGAAGAAAGGGGACGAGGAGGGGGGAGGAAGGCATGGACGAGGCCCAGCAGCGACGCGCGCGGCCAACGCGCCGTCCGCTTGGCGCGCCTAGCGTGAGTTGCTTCTGCTGCTCAGCATGCTCATCCACCGCCTTCTCCCTCAATCCTGCCTCCATTCTCCTTCCATCCTGCCTCCATTCTCCCTCAATCCTTCATCCTTCACCTCCGCCTCCACCTCCACCTACACCTTCACCTCCTACACCCTCCACTCCCATCAGGAAGGGGTTGGAAGCCCTTTATCGGCTCGCCCGAGGACTCCCGCCGAAGTCGGGATTGTCTTCCCCAGGGGGGTTGTGGTGAGGCGGCCAGGCTAGCATCTGGGAACCACGCGTTCACAGTCGCGCCATACCTCCTCTATCCTCCACCTCCGCCTCCTCCCTCCGTCCTCCACCCTCCACCTTGACCTCCTCCACCTCCTCCACCTCCTCCATCCTCCACCCTCCATCTCCGCCGCCTCATACTCCTCCATCCTCTACCGTCCACCTCCAGCTCCACCTCCGCCTCCTCCTCCACCTCCATCCTCCATCCTCCATCCTCCTCCACCTCCATCCTCCTCCTCCACATCCACCACCTCATCCATCCCCTCCTCCTTTTTCTCCTCCTCGCCTCGGCCACGCTCCACCTCCTCCTCCTCCTCCTCCTCTTCCTCCTCCCCTTTCCCTCCTCCTCCTCCTCCTCCTCCTCCTCCTCCTCCCCCTCCTCCTCCTCCTCATCCTCCTCCTCCTCCTCCTCGTCTTCGCGCTCAATTTAACCATATCTCTCATCATGTGCTGGTCCCTGGGCGAGCTCATATGATAAAATGTACGGGCATTTATGGTACGATGCATGTCTTCAATATTCATATGCAGCCTGAGCAACATAGAGCAGAGCAAAAATATTTCCTGAGGCTAGTCAAAAGTAAGCTCGCCCCGCAGTCCCACGCCCTGAGCTTCATCACTGGCGGCTTCAATTTCGTTGCGGAAAGGGGAGGCGAGCGCTCATCTTTCTGGTCGTCGGGTATACACCTCGCGCGCGATGGCCCAGTTCTTTTCCAGGCTGTTTCCGAGCATGTGTGAGATCGAGCAGCCACATCCTACCCACCAGGTATTATCGCGTCAGGATGTTCACATCCCCAATCGGTCCGACCCCGTTCACGGTGTTGCTCATGTAGTGTCTGTCTCCCGGCTGGATCGTATTTACACTAGTATGTACACCGCTCAGTTACTCGATTATGGTCTTCACTCGTTCGTGATAGGCAAAGCCTGTGAGAAGCAGCCCCTGTCCGACCATCTGCCCGTTGTCTTGTCCTTGTCTCCCAAGGTGCTTCGGAGAGTCCAGAGTATCCCGCGGTGGATTTCCAAACATCCCCTATACCCCATCATGTGCCAGGAGGTGTACGATGAGATTGGCATCTGCTCCTTGGACCCCTTTGAGGCTCTCGAGGAAGGCAAAGATATTCTACGCGCTGGAGCCCAGAAAGTCAAACGTGAACCCGAGCGAGCTGGAGCCACAAGCACCCCTGAGTTCATCTCGTGGGCCCTGGTGGCCATGCGCATCGTCAATCAGTTGCCCCACGATAGGACCCAAGCTGACCTGCTGGTACGAGCGCTGCGCGCTTACCCTAAGCTCAAGGAGTTCATTGAGTGCGACTCGCTTCTCTGGCTGGACCTGGCTGGGTTCCACGCCCACCTCGCCTCCCTCAACATTCGGCTTCTCGAGGATCGGCTGCAGGAGGTGGAGGAGGAGGAGATCCCTGAGCCCCAGAAGCAACTCGAGAGGATCAAGATAGGTAGCTACATGTCGTCTTGGGGCTCGGTCAGGAGGCGCATTTCTCTCGCAGGTGTTTCTGATCCCTCGGGAGAACACATCACGGACCCTGATGAGGTCTGTGCACATCTTGGGTGGTTCTGGGGCCGTGTGCATGCGCATGTTTCTCCTGATCCTGACGCTTGGCTCGGGCTTCGTCGATACGTGCGTCCACTTCCTGATCACATTCAGTGGACACTCGAACGCGAAGAGTTCGCATCACTCATATACAAGAAACGAGATGCTGCGCCAGGTCCTGATGGGTTGCCATTTTCTGCTATGACCCGTGCGGGGGATTTCGCGCACAACCTTCTGTATAACGTTTACCGCGAGCTTCAAGCAGGCAGGCTTCCGAACCCTCACTTTAACGAAGGCGGCGCAGTCTTTTTGGCCAAAGGTTCCGAGCAATCTGATCATGCTGGGCTTTTCCGTTCTCCTGACAAGACTCGGCCAATAACTTTGAGCAACAGTGATAACAAACTGATCTCGGCCGCCATCAATGCGCCTATGGGCTATCCTTGTCAACTATCATGCGTGTACTTCCAGCGCGGCTTCGTCAAGAATCGCTCCATGAGTCAGAACCTTGCGCAGCTGGAAGGTTATGTATTACACTGGCTGGTCCAGCATGGCTTCTTGGATGCGGGATTTATCTTGTTTGATTATGAGAGTGCTTTTCCCTCATTGGCGCACGAGTATATCTTCTGGATACTGGAAATGCTAGCAGTGCCCGCGCATATTAGGGCGAGTATCAAGCTGCTTTACCACAATGTTCGGGTATCAGTATCTTTTGGCGGCGCCCGTGGCGGACAATTTGCCGTGAAGCGCGGCATTAAACAAGGATGCCCTTTATCGGGCAGTCTGTTTGCATTGGCGATTGACCCTATTCTTCGCATGCTTGCTGATCGTCTACCTGCGAGAGTCAATATCTTCGGCGCCTTCGCCGACGACCTTGGAGTGAGATGCGCTGATGTCTTCTCTACCCTCGCTGCCGCGCTGCCCATTCTGAACTTCGGCACGCGGGCATCAGGTTTGAAGCTCAACCTCTCGAAGACAGTGGTCATACGAGTAATGAGCGCCAATGACGAGTACATCCATCAGAAGCTGCTTGATGCTGGATTCATGCCGTGGTCGTTTCGTGTTGTGCAGTCAGGGAAGTACCTTGGTATCATTCTTGGCCAGTCAGGCCACCTTGACAGCTGGATTGCGCCCACCACCAAGTGTATCAGTCGTGCACGGGCCATCAAGCACTTGTCCCTGGGGCTCGCTAAGAGCATCGTGCAGTTCAACTCGGTGGGTTTCTCTGTCTTGTCGACGTCATGCAGTACTATCGCCCGTCTCCTGAGGCCCTGCGTGCGGTTGACACTGCTGTGCAAAATATCACTCCTGCCCCGCGCAACGCTTTTTCGACTGGCATGCTCACCGATTTAAAAAGCTTGTGGTTTCCATGCGAGGCTCGGGACTTCCAGTGTGTTTCCCGCGCGGCCTTGTATAGGCTGGCCTGTACCACGCCTGCCTTTTTTCGAAATTCGGGACCTCCTGGATGGTTTCAGCGATTCTGACGATTGTATCTATGTATGGCGCCTTCATTCTTGGTATAAGTCTAGTATGTTCTCACACTTGCTTGATAACCATCTCGCTCTCACTGCCATACCTCATGTGCCCCCTGTCGCGCAGTTTCGTATGCAAATGAAGACTGAGCGTATCCTCCGTCGGCGGCGGTCCGATCTGGCCGCCACTTGTCTAGCCAGCAGAGCTGAACACCACCTCGGTCGGCCGGGGACTATGCATGAATGCATGTTGCTTTCCATGGCGGTTCGCAGACTTGCCCAAGCCGCTCCTGCCTGTATTTTTGCCAGTGTTTATCGTACCATTTGCAACGCCTGGTCCACATCAGCCAGGTTCCCAGGGCCTACTCGTGCGTGTCATTTCTGTCAAGTCAGAACTTGCCCTGATTCGCTCCGTCATTATCTAGAGTGTAGTTCCTTACAGTGCATCTATCCCTTACTGCCCCATCTGTCCGAGCGCTTTCTCATTGCCAGTGGCGCACAGCGTGCCGCGTTCCACCCTCTTCTGCCTGCCTCGAAATCGGAGCTGGTGTCTGCTGCTGTGTGCATTGATATCATCTGTTCCGCCTACCATGATAGCAAGGAATCCGCACTTGTCCAGAGGACCATCCCGTTACTTCTCATGGCTTCAGCTCGCATCAAGAAGCTGATGCGACGCTGGCCTGGGCTTCAGGCGCTTCTCCGATGAGGCGCGTGGTGCTGGGACGTTCTTTCCTCCCCCCTTCTGCTCTTGTCCGCTTGCCCTCTTGTCCCTTACTCGCGTCTTGTCCGCTCTCTCTTCTCTCGGCCCTGTGCTCTCCTCCTCCTCCTCCTCCTCCTCCTCCTCCTCCTCCTCCTCCTCCTCCTCTCCTCCCTCCTCCTCCTCCTCCTCCTCCTCCTCCCCCTCCTCCCCCCCTCCCCTCCTCCTCCTCGTCCCTCATCTTCCGGTCGGCCCTCAGGCCGTGGCCCCAGGGCTGCAGGGAGGGGGTCAGCCAGAGAGCCCGCACGCCTCGGTGGCCCAGGGGCCCCTCCCGCGGCTCCGCGCCGCAGCGCAGCGTCGGCCCGAAGGGGGCCGGGCGCCGCGCCCCGGCGGCGGGCTGCGGTAAGCGCGGTCGGGGGCGCCGTCCGCCACGCTGACCCGCCATGGCCACAGGCGCCGCGGGCCGGCAAGCGCCTTCTCCTGCTGCTCCTCCTCTTCCTCCTGCTCCTCCTCCTCCTCCTCCTCCGCCTCCTCCTACCTCTCCTCCTCCTGCTCCTCCTTCTCCTCCTTCTCCTCCTCATGCTTCTCCTCCTCTTCCTCCTGCTACGACTCCTGCTCCTCCTTCTCCTCCTCCTCCTCCTCCTCCTCTTTCTCCTCCTCCTCCTCCCCCCTCCCCCCCCCTCCTCTCGGGGAGAAGCCTGCCTGGCGGGCTTGGGGGCGCCCCAAATGAGGAGGAGGAGGAGGAGGAGGAGGAGGAGGAGGAGGAGGAGGAACAGGCAGAGATGCGGCGTTTTCGCCCTGATTTGGCGCCAGGGCCATCACGGATCGACCCGGCTCGGAGGATGGCGCAGAAAGAGGATGGGGTCGATGTACGAAGTGTGGACGAATTCTGGACGAAACGGTGAATAGGGGCGGTCGGATTTTGCACGACATCTGGTCGAAATCGCATTTATGATAGGGCCGCGGAGGTCCCTATCGGACGAAGTTCGGACGAGGAATAATCCGTTCCAGAGCGTTCTGGAGCGCTCTCAGAGCGTTCCAGAATGCTCTGAGAAGGCCGCGGCGCTCGAGACATCCTCCAGAGCCGCCAGATCTCAGAGATTCTGGAATTATCATCACCCGGTTTTATCATCCTCGTCCTGGCTTCGTCTTGCCTAGAGGCTCCCATGGAAGCTCCCTCACAAGCGGGTTGCTCCTGACCCCTTTCCGGCATCCGCGGGCGGCCATCACACGATCGCGGCCCCCAGGCGCGGGCTCCGCCTCCGGCGCGGCTGGGCCCGAGCAGGCCCGCGCTGCCGCCGCCATCGTCGTCGTCGTCGTCGTCCTCGTCGTCGTCGTCGTCGTCGTCGTCGTCGTCGTCGTCGTCGTCGCTTCATCGTCGTTGTTGTGGTCTCGGTCGCGTCGCCGTCGGAACCAGAGAGCGAGAGGAGGAAAAGGAGGAGGAGGAGGAGGAGGAGGAGGATCGCCCTCATTGAGCCCTCGTCGTCATCGTCCTCGAGCCCTCCGCGAGCCCTCCTTGAGTTTCCTCCTCCTCCTCCTCGTCCCTCCCCGAGACCTCCTCGAGCCCTCGTCGTCGTTCCTCCTCTTCGAGTCTTCCTCCAGCTTCATCCTCCTCGATTCCTCCTCGTCGTCGTCCTCGCCTCCGCGCTCTCTTGCGCCGCAAGGGGCCGCTGCCGGACAGGGCGGGCGCCGCGCCCGAGAGCCCGCCGGCCATACCGTCGACTCCGGAGGCCCCGTGCCATCATCGCAGTCGTCGTCGTCGCCAGTGCCGCCGCCGCCGTCGTCGCCGTCGTCGCC
The DNA here is from genome assembly GCA_963575745.1 of Prorocentrum cordatum. Taxonomy (NCBI): domain Eukaryota; class Dinophyceae; order Prorocentrales; family Prorocentraceae; genus Prorocentrum; species Prorocentrum cordatum. The sequence goes on from CAUYUJ010019071.1 coordinate 89,672, forward strand.
GTCGTCGTTGTCGTCGTCGTCGTCGTCGTTGTCGTCACCACGGTGTGGACCTTCGAGGCTGCCCCGCGGCCCCGTCTCCATCGTCTCCACCGTCGTCGTCTTCCTCACCAGGGGTGGGATGAGGATGTCGAGGGGAATAAGACGGAGGGGGGAGCGGAAAATGAGGATGAGGACGAAGGGGAAGACGATGAGGATGAAAAGTGAGGAGGAGGAGGAGGAGGAGGAGGAGGAGGAGGAGGAGGAGGGAGGAGGAGGCGGAGCAGAAGGAGGGGGAGGAGGAGGAGGACCAGTGAAAAACCCAAGACCCATCAACGATGTTGCAATACACCCTGCCTCCGAGTTCCGTCTTCACAGGCTCCTACAAGACTGCACTTGAATTGCGGGAAATGCGAGACGCCCCATTGGAAGACAACCGTCTGAGGAGCTGCAGTCGTGCCAAAACACAATTCCTGGGACTTCAACGCCGTAGATCAGCTGACGGTTGCGCCCTGGCAGCCCTACATCTTGCCAGAACACCATTCATGGGACTTCGGCCATGCGGCGAACCTTTGAAACAACTGCAACATTTTAAAGCGGACGTGCGCGGCGCTAATGCGAGAGCCACGTTTTGGTAAGGTGCCGCCCTCCATCCGTGAACCGTTTGCAAACTTTTATGACGAATGTGCGCGGCGCTCCGGCGAGAGCCACATTGTGAGAACTGCCCGCCCCTCAGCTCTGAAACTGTTGCACACTTTTTGAGTGAATGTGCGCGGCGCTAAGGCGAACGCCAGATTTTAACAACGGCCCGTCCTCTATCCGTGAAGCTGCTCCAAATTTCAATTCAGGATCCTGAATGGCAAGGAAGTCTCAAGCCAAACGCCCGGCCAGCCCTGCCTACACGCCTGGGGTCGCGACAAGGGGGATTTATTCTAGAAGCTTCGCGTAACCCCGCCAGCTGCAGGCGCGCGCTGTATGGATCACAGTCGCACGGCTCCCCCCCCGACACTGTGATGCGGATCGCTGAGACTGGCCTGGGCGCTGAGTGGTACAGCCTTCAGCGACATGTACAGCTTTCGGACCCACCTTCAGCCCTTGCGCGCTGTACACTGTTCTCGACTGCTCAGCGGGCTGGCTTACGCAGGTCGTCCTTTTGAAGTCTGGCGCCACATCGGCGACTCACTTTTGCGGCCTTCCCATTTTCACCGGGCACAGTGACCTGCCCAGTGTGGTAAGGGGTCCTGCGCCTGTCATGCGTTGGCCACTCGAATTCTGGTCATTTTGCCCAGTGCACGTGCCCGTGCTAGCAGTACGTCCGCCAACTCTGGCCGGCCGCGTTTCTGTTTTAGCAAATTAGCCTCGCCCGTGGCCCGGACGTTGCCTTCGCCACCTGACCGCTGTCCCGTGGCCGCTGACCAAAAAAGTGACCCCGCCAGCTATCCCAGACGCTTCGCAGCTCGCCGTGGTCTCTCGCTATCCCTGGTTGGACCTCCGACCCGTGTACGTTTAGGGGCTTGGGCGGGGACCTCCGACGGCGGCCCCCGCTTGTATCACCCTGAACGCGACTCACACAGCATTCGCTGTGGCCGACGTCCGACTCGCAGGCAATGCTCCTTCCCTGGGGCCACTCCCTGCCAAGCCCCCGTCGTTCAGGCCCTCGGGACAGGGACAACGGACTGCTGACCACGCTGACTCGTGGGCCTCCGCCGGGGCTGTGGTCCACCTGTCCCCCTTTTGTTTCACCTTAGACGTGTCCGCCGCAGTCCTTGCTGTGGCCGCCGATCGACTTGCAGGCAGTGCTCCTTCCCTGGTGCCTCTCTGTGCCCAACCCCCACTGCTCCCCGTCCTTGGGAACTTGAGCAGTGGCACGCTGGGAATACTGACTCGTGGGCTACTGCTGGGGCCGTGGTCCACGTGTCCACTATCGGCCTCCGGCTCTCCCCCGGGGCGTGATATCCCGCGCTGCCGGGCGGCCCGCCGGGTCGGGGTGTCCCCCCCCGCTCGGCTTGGCCTCCGATCTCCCCGTCGGTCGGTGGTGTCGTCCCACACCGTACTGGCCTTCGCTTTGCCGCTCAAGTCGCGGTTTCTCTTTCCCTCCACGGGGCCGTCGGCCGTCCCTGACACCGCTCTGGCTTTTGTGCCCCCACCACGTACGGTCGACTCCCTGGTCTCAGCCCCGGGTCTTCCCCGTGGTGCATTCGCCCGCCTGTCGCCACCTTCGGTGTGCTGACTTCGGGCTCGCGGCCCTGTTCAGGGCTCGTGGTGAGCCATCCTGGCGCCACTTCACGCACTGGTCCGTGGTGACCCGCGCCATTTTGGCTGCGCGGCAGCTTTGCTGCTTCCCGCACTCGTGCGTTCTGCTGCCTTGGGACTGTGCGGCTACGGCCACCCTGGGATCTCGCAGCCTGCCAACGCTCTCGCCTCGTCTCGGCACCAATTCGACCTTGATCGACGGTCCTTCGGGCCACCCTGGTACTCACGCAGTTGTCCGGGGTTGCGTCCATGCGTTAATTTCGGCTTCTGGCCCGGGTCGTCGTGCGTCCCGACTTCCTGGTGCTTCCGACGCTATGCATATTTGCACGTTGGCAGTACGACTCAGTTTCAGCTGCCCCCCCACTCGCCGGTCCGCCGCTGAGCTGCTGCGCGAGGTCCCGGTTAGCCGCTGTAGGTGTGGCCACCCTCCGTCGCTTTAGTTTAATTCGTCTCTGCGTGCCCCGCTTTGACTGGACTCGCCGCCGGCGCGCTCGCCCGCGGCCGCGGACTAAAAAGTATCCCCGCCAGCGTTGCATGCGTGCACCCCGGCAGTACTGCTCCCCAGTTTACCGCCAGCCTTTTCCCACTCGCCCGTTCGGCCGCTGAGGTGCTGCGTGAGGCTCCGGCCCACCGCTTTAGGTTAATTCGTCTCTGCGGGCCCCGCTCTGACTGGACTCGCCGCTGGCGCGCTCGCCTGCGGCCGCTGACTAAAAGTAACCCCGCCAGCCCTTCTACAAACGATGCCCAGACGAGTTGCCCTGATCAGGGTGGAAGAGAATGCTGTGGAATAGCGGGCTGGGTGGGATGTCGTACCCCAAAATGAGGAGGATGGAGTAGGACTCGGAGGAGGAGCAGAACAGGAGGAGGAGGAGACAGACTAGGGAGATGGGATGTGGAGGAGGGAGGAGGAAGGAGGAGGAATATGAGGAGGAGGAGGAAGAGGAGGAGAAGAAAGAGGAGGAGGGGGACCAGTGTAAACGTAACTGTTGCGCCCTGACAGTCCGACATCGTTCCACAGCCGTTTCTTGGACGTTACCCGTGGTACGTAATCCTTGGAACAGCTGCGATCTCTTAAGACGAATGTGCGCGGCGCTACGGCGAGAACCACAGTTTGAAAAGGTACCGCCCTCCACCCATAAACTCTTGCAAATGTTTAGGACGAGGTCGCGAGGCGTTCAGACGAGCGCCACATGTTGGAAGGAGCTGCGCTACACCAGTGAATGTGATGCAAACCTTTGAGGCGAATGTACGCGGCGTTCAGGCGAAGGAGGAGGAGGAGGAGGAGGAGGAGGAGGGCGAGCAGAAAGGCCAGAGGCATGTTGGATGCCTCTCGGGGTCTCTTCGGATGTTGTTGTGGCGTTTCTCCGAATCCGAATGGGGCCTTGGCAGTCCTGGGGGCCTCTTAAGGCGTATTTGGTGCCTCTGGGAGGCCTGTTGGAGCCTCTTGGGGGGTCTCTCGGGAGCCTCTTGGGGGCATCTCGGGGGCTTCGTGAGGGCCTCTTGTGGCCTCCTGGGCACCTCTTGGGGCCCCCTTTGGGCACCCTTGGGGGCCAAGGGGGCGGTCTTGGGGCCATCTTGGAAGAGATCGATCAAATCAGGGGTGCTCCTTACTTATTGCCCCCCTCATTGGTGCAGTCGGGCCGCAGAAGAAGGAACCCTTTGCATTGGGGGGCTCAGTGTTCTTTAATTGCTTTACAGTCTGTCTCAAGTTGCCCTTTGGCTTTCTATGGGGGATCGAAATTTAACTGATGGAAGAAAAGGACCTCGTTCCTTATTTAGGGTTCCTTATGATAGCGCTTCGATTGTAGCACGATGACTGAACGTCCTCGCCCCCGTCCTCCTCGACCTCCCGACCTGACTGTCGTCCTCTCGCCCTCGCTCTCGCCCGCTGCTCTGACCGCCGCGCCCCTCTGCAGCGCTCTCCGCTTCTGGCGCCAGCACCGCGCCCCCCCCCGTCCCGACAGGCTCGCGCTCCTCACTGTCAGCCCTCCTCGCGCATTCGCAGCGGCAGTGGCCTCGCGGCGGCTGATGTCGCGCCCCGCACCCCGCACTCCCCTCTCCCCGCGTCCGCAGCCCCACCCCCGGGACACCCCGGGCGTCGTGATCTCGTACCGCGTGGACCCCCGGAGGTCTCGGCCCATTCCCCCAGGCCAGCTTCTCACCTCGATCCGTTGTGTTGACGGTCCCGGGTCTTGGCGAGGGCCGAACATGGGTCACAAGTTTTGTCGCTTCGCGCTTCCCCGCCAGCCTCGCCCACCAGGAACGAGGCCCAGGGGAGCTGCCCTTCTATCGGGGGAGCGCGGCAGCATGCGGAGAGCGCGGGGGGCCTTCGTGGGCCAGAGGCTCCTTGGATGCCTCTCGGAGTCTCGCCGAATATCTCGGAGTCTCTTGGAGGCCTCTTGGGGCTTCGTGGGGGCCTCCCGCCGGCTCGTCGGGGCCTCTCGGGGCGGCTTGGGGGCGTCTTAGAGGTCTCTCGGGATGTCATAGCGGGCTTCTTGGCGGCTTTTCGGAGCCTCTTGGGACGTCTTGGGTGCCTCTTGGGTGTCTCTTGGGGCCTCTTGGGGACCGCTTGGGGTCCTCTTGGGGGCCTTTTGGGAGCTTCTCGGGAGCCTCTTGGGGGCCTCTTGGGAGCTTCTCAGGGCATTCGAGGGACTCTTGTGAGCGTGCCAGGCCGTCTTCGGTCCATCTTGGAGGCAATCGATCTTTGAAAGAGGGTCCTGGATCAGGGTCTCCCCCCGAAGGGGTCAAAATAACCCCCAAACTATGAACAAATACATGGTTTTCGCTTTCTCGCCGATTCTTTTTGTACGCTCTCACTGCTCCCCTCCCCCCCACGGTCGAGTCTCAGGGGGAGGGGATACGGGAGAGGGGCCAAAACATGTCGCCCAGACGCAAACTGTTCAGCTCACTCCCACCCGCCCTCCCATCACATGAGTAGTAGCACCCGAGTTCCAGCATACTCAGCGGGTGTCTTTGGATGAGCAGCTACTGGGAACGAATGCAGACTCCAGGAGCGTGACGCTCGGGCCAGGTGCGCCACGCGTGCCAGGCGCGCCGCGCGCACCAGGCGGGCCAGGCGCCCCGGGGGCCCGAGCGTGCCAGGCACACCCGGTGCGCCAGAAGCGCCACGTGCTTCACGTGCGCCAGGTGTGCCACGTGCTCCAGCAGCGCCAGTTGCGCCATGTTCGGGGCACGCGCGGAGTGTGCCAGGTGCGCCTGCGCACATTGGGAAACATGTCGGCCCCCCCATCCATGTCGAAAACCAAGGCACAATCGCGGTGGAGTGACCATCATAATGTCTGGTAGGCCTACGCATAACAGGCAATATGCCAGCACCCCCACCTCCCTTGTCAAATGCCATATGCAGTGATCGCGGGTGCCCGCGTATGATCCAGATTTAGCCGTCAGATGCGCAGTGCCGACACTTGGACGCTGACATTTCATTTTGGGTTCAGGCCTTCCACGCGCCCAATGTACGGTTTGGAGGAGGAGGGGGAGGAGGAGGAGGAGGAGGAGGAGGAGGAGGAGGAGGAGGAGGAGGAAGGGGGAGGGGGAGGGGAGGAGGAGGGAGGAGGAGGAGGAGGAGGAGGAGGAGGGAGGAGGAGGAGGAGGAGGAGGGTCTGGGCCGCCCCGGCGACCTTAATTAAGGTCTGGGCCGCCCCGGCGACCTTAGATAAGGGCAGAGGTCGCCTGGGCGACCTTGATTAAGGTCTGGGTCGCCTCGGCGACCTTAATTCAGGTCTGGGACCTCTGGGGGCCCACATTGTGACAAATCCGCCGACCCTTCGGCGTGTGCAGGAGGCTTTGCCCTCGTCGTCGTCGTCGTCGCCAGTCCCGAGGACACTGAGCAACAAGGAGAAGAGGCGACGTAGTTCAATCCATTCCCTACCTTTTTTCCCCTCCCTGAGGGCCGGCTAGGCCCTGAACCCAACGCTCGCCGGGCAGGGCTCGCCGCAGCGACTCCCTGGAGGTCGCAGCGTGTTCCGTAGGCGTTTCCCAATACGCTCCTTGAAGCGTTGCGCAGGCGCCTAAGCAGCGCTTCCTAGCTCCGTGTCCATCGGTTCTGGATATGGAATACAAGTTAGTCTAGATTCCATATTACTAGATTCACGATGTTTTAGTTTCGAGACCGTCCTTTTCATGACATATAGATTCAAGCGTACGTTATCCTGATACAAATACCCTAATTACTTAAATCGAGCTTTAATTGATTCGCTTCGCTCATTCCGCCGGCCCGTATTGTGCCATCGCGGGGTCTTGGGGGGTCTTGGGGGCCTTTGGAAGCTTCGTGGGAGCTTCTTGGGAACTTTGGGAGGCCTCGTGGATGTCTCTGGGTGGGCCCTCTTGGTGGTCTCTTGGGGGGGTCTGCCTGGCCTCTTGGGGGCCTCCTGGGAGCTTCCTGGGGGTCTCTTGGGGGCCTCTTGGGGCTTTCTTGCGGCCTGTTGGGGGCCTCTTGGGGCTCTCTTGGGGGCTTCGTGGGGCTACTTGGGGGCTTGTAGGGGCATTTCGGGGGCGTGTTTGGGCGGGAGGCTCAAAATTTCCGTTCAGGTTGCCCCTGTGGACCTCAATCATGGGGCCGTCTTGGGGCCTCTTGGACCGTCTTGAGGGTTTCTTGGGCCTTCTTGGAGCGCTGTTGGGCCGTCTTTGAGCGGTCTTGAGGGTCTCTCGGGCCGTCTTGGGGTGATCTTGGGGGCCTCTTGGACCGCCTTGAAAGGTGTGAAAGACGAAGAGGCGGATATGTTAAAATGCACGTTTTCCCAGGGGAATGGGACGATTTTTGCTTGTGGGAGCCCTCTTGGGACGCCGCTTAGGGACCTCTTGGGGCGTCTTGAAGGCCTGTTGGGCCGTCTTGAGGCCATCGTAGGCGTTTGGGGGTGATATTTCGGCGTCTCCCGGCTCTCTTGGACCGTCTGGAGGGCTTCTCGGGCCCCTCTTGGACCGATTTGGAGCCCTCCTGGGCTCCGAAAAAGAGTTCTTGAGGGTTTCTTGGGCCTTCTTGGAGCGCTCTTGGGCCGTCTTTGAGCGGTCTAGAGGGTCTCTCGGGCCGTCTTGGGGTGATCTTGGGGCCTCTTGGACCGCCTTGAAAGGTGTGAAAGACGAAGAGGCGGATATGTTAAAAATGCACGTTTTCCCAGGGAATGGGACGATTTTTGCTAGTGGGAGCCCTCTTGGGACGCCGCTTAAGGACCTCTTAGGGACCTCTTGGGGCGTCTTGAAGGCCTGTTGGGCCGTCTTGAGGCCATCGTAGGCGTTTGGGAGTGATATTTCGGCGTCTCCCGGCTCTCTTGGACCGTCTGGAGGGCTTCTCGGGCCCCTCTTGGACCGATTTGGAGCCCTCCTGGGCTCCGAAAAAGAGTTCTTGAGGGTTTCTTGGGCCTTCTTGGAGCGCTCTTGGGCCGTCTTTGAGCGGTCTAGAGGGTCTCTCGGGCCGTCTTGGGGTGATCTTGGGGGCCTCTTGGACCGCCTTGAAAGATGTGAAAGACGAAGAGGCGGATATGTTAAAAATGCACGTTTTCCTAAGGGAATGGGACGATTTTTGCTTGTGGGAGCCCTCTTGGGGCGCCGCTTAGGGACCTCTTGGGGCGTCTTGAAGGCCTGTTGGGCCGTCTTGAGGCCATCGCAGGCGTTTGGGAGTGATATTTCGGCGTCTCCCGGCACTCTTGGACCGTCTGGAGGGCTTGCCGGGACCTTGCCGGGACCTTGCCGGGACCTTGCCGGGACCTTGCCAGGACCTTGCCGGGACCTTGCCGGGACCTTGCCGGGACCTTGCCAAGCCTTGCTGGGGCCTTGCCGGGACCTTGCCGGGGTACTTTTCGTCCGGGGACCCCCAGGGCCCGCCCCGCGCGCGCGAACTAGAAATATTGTGGAGCAGTTACCGGAGATCTTAGCACGCCTCTGGCCCGTTGGGCCGGCGAATTTATTGAATACCAAGTATGATACATGTTTGTTAAATTTAGATTTAAGCAGTCATACATGTTGAAAAGTGTCTACTCTGTTAACAGTTAGGAATCGTGTTATATAGTAGCGCGTCAGTTTTCAAACTTGACGGAACAACTAAATCAATACATGATATATCGAAAGCAACATTGTTCAATCTACAAAATGCTGAAGCCTAATCAATATGCTGTCGAACTCACATCGAACACTAGGTTACTCATACGAAATGTAAAACACGCTAGCTGAAAACATGCGACTACTAGTTGATCGATCGTCCCAGATAAAAATCTTAGCTTCATGCACATGCAAGTACTGTCGGTTCACTTAATGACACACCACATCACGATTCGAGCGTGAGAATATCTCTCCCAAAACATCTGGAACATCAATGTGGACATAATGTGTTCCTTTCGAAGTGATTAAATATCTCGGGTCATCCGAATCAATAAACTAATTCCGAAAACAATTGCGCAACTGACACATCCCCAATGCTTGAACAATGCCACAGAAACAAAAAAACAATGTGTTTCATTTGACCTTTGCAGCACGGTTATCTTCCACCAAGTCACGTCAAACAGTTACATCCAAAGTGAGGGGGACTTTATCCTTTGAAGAGACAGCGCCCTGCGTCCCTCACTCCTCCTCCTCCTCCTCCTCCTCCTCCTCCCTCCTCCTCCTCTTTCCCCTCCTCCCTCCTCCCTGCGCTTTACCCACCCAGTACAGCGCTCTGTGGCTCCATAGGGAGCTCCACCGAAGGCCCCAGTGCCACCGCCCGCATGCGTCACGCACACCCATGTCGGCACACCCCTCGCATGTTTCATGCCCCCATAGGGAGCTCCACCGAAGGTCCCAGTGCCACCGCCCGCATGCGTCACCCACACCCATATCGGCACAACCCCCTCACACGTTTCATGGCCCCGCAGGGAGCTCCACCGAAGGCCCCAGTGCCACCGCCCGCATGCGTCACCCACACGCATGTCGGCACAACCCCCTCACACGCTTCGTGGCCCTATAGGGAGCTCCACCGAAGGCCATAGTGCCACCGCCTGCATGCGTCACCCACACCCATGTCGGCACACCCCTCACACGTTTCGTGCCCCCATAGGGAGTACCACCGAAGGCCCCAGTGCCACCACCCGCATGCGTCACCCACATCAATTTCGTCACACCTCTCGCACGTTTCGTGGCCCCATAGGGAGCTCCACCCAAGGCCCCAGTACCACCGCCCGCATGCGCCACCCACGCCCATTCGGGCACACCCAGCACGCGCTTCGCGGCCCCATAGGGAGCTCCACCTAAGGCGCTAGCGGCTGGGTTCGCATGCGCCCACCGCACCCAGTTCGGCACACCCATCACACGCTTCGTGGCCCCATAGGGAGCTCCACCGACGGCCCCAGTGGCTGCGTTCGCATGCGCCCACCACGCCTATTTCGGCACAACTCTCACGCGCTTCGTGGCCCCATAGGGAATTCCACCGACGGCCCCAGTGGCTGCTTTCGCATGCGCCCTACGGACAATTTTTGGCACATCCCTCACACGTCTCGTGGCCCTATAGGGAGCTCCTCCGAATGCGGTGCATACAACGACGGTATTCACAACTGCATATGGTTTGGTACTTCGCCAGGCTAATATTTTGGCAGGGGTGGCGGGGGGCGCACTGTCCTTGGTTTGTCGCAGGTCGGATGGGGGAGGGGGGGTATACAGATAAGGGGCAATGATCAAGTTACCCCAAGCAACAAGCCGTGTCGTTCACTCACACCCGCCTTCCCAGCACATAGGCAGCATCCGAGCCTGGGGCCCCGACCCCAGTGAGTTAATGAGTTAGGGCTCCTTCGGAAACACAGTGCCGAGTATTTACTGAGAAGGATGGAGCCCGAAGCACCAGCACCAATTCACACATCGTGCAATGTGCATTTTGTAGTATTCCCAACCCTCATGTGGTGTTGGGTCCTCGTTGTGAAGAGACAGCACTCCGCGGCTCCTCTCCTCTCCTCCTTCCTCCTGCCGCCGCCTCCCTCCTCCCATTCCTGCCTCTGCTCTCCGCATGTCCATTTCGGATCTCCCCTCACACGTTTCGTGGCCCCACGGGCAGGTCCAACGAAGGCCCCAGCGGCTTGGTCCGCATGGCGGCCCCGCACCCGATTCGGCAGACCTCTCGCACGCTTAGGCTTCGTGGCCCCATAGAGAGCTACACCGAAGGCCCCAGCAGCAGGGTCCGCATGCCGCCCGCGCACCCGATTCGGCACACCCCTCACATGCTCTGTGGCCCCGTAGAATTCTCCACCGAAGGCCCCAGCGGCAGGGTCCGCGAGGCGGCCCCGCACCCGATCCGGCACAGCCCTCGCACGTTTCGTGGCCCATAGGGAGCTCCACCGAAGGCCCCAGCGGCAGGGTCCGCATGGCGGCCCCGCATCCATGTCGGCACGCACATCACACGCCTTGTGGCCCCATCGGGAGCTCCACCGAAGGCCCCAGCGGCAGGGTCCGCATGGCGGCCCCGCATTCGATTCGGCACATCCCTCACACGCTTCGTGACCCTATGCGGAATTCCATAGAATGGTTCAGCGGCGGTGTCCACATGGCGGCCCTGCACACGATCCTGAGTACACACCCCTCACACGTTTCGTGTGCCATAGGGAGCTCCACCGAAGGCCCCAGCGGCAGGGTCCGCATGGCAGTCCCGCACTCATGTCAGTACACCTCTCACACGTTTCGTGGCCCCGTAGGGAGCTCCACTGGAGGCCCTAGCGGCAGGGTCCGCATGGCGGCCCCGTATCAGATTCATTACGCTCACGCGCTTCGTGGCCTCCTACTGAGCTCCACCGGAGGCCCCAGCGGCAGGGTCCGCATGGCGGCCCCGCACTCGATGCGGCACATCCCTCACACGTCTCGTGGTCTCATCAAGAGCTCCACCGACCTAGCGGCATGGTCCTCATGGCAGTCCCGCACCAATTTCAGCACACTCCTCCTGCGCTTCGTTTCCCCATAGGGACCAGCACCTCCTTCGTCCCACCTGCCTTGCGGCACTCGCACTTGCATATGTTTGGGCCATTCGCCTGGATATGTTTCGTCATGCCGCGAGGGGCTCTGACCCGCAGCCCCCGCCCGACGCGACCTTCAGCTGAGAATTTGCAACAGCTTCACACATGGAGGGCGGGCCGTTTTCGAAATGTTGCTCTCGTTTCAGCGCTGCGCACATTCGTTTTTTAAAGTGTGCAGGAGCTTCACGGATGGAGTGCGGTACCTTTCCAAAAGGTGGTTTTCGCCTAAGCGCCGTGCGCATTCGTTTTCAGAGTCTGCAGCAGTTTCAAGGGTGGTTCTGGTTGACGCCCCGGAAACAGTGTCACGGCATGATCAAAGACCTGTCAGAGTGCAACAGCAACTTTGATTCGCGGTGTTCAGGTCAAGGGAGTGGTGTTCTGGCGCGAGTCGATGTTGATTCGTGGCGTTGAAGTCCCAGGAATGGTGTTCTGGCACGGCTCAGGATTTTTGGACCGTTGTCTTCCAACGAGGCACTTCCTTGAGCGAAGAAGACTTCGTACAGGGACCCGTGAAGAAGGAACTTGGAGGGAGGGTTTATTCCCTACCTAGGCTCTGCCTAGAAGGTTTCTTACTCTCTGAGCTTAAAGGGGCCGGGCAGTGGGCTCCGCCCCAGGCGGTTCCCCCGGCATCCGCCCCGCGGTTCCCCCAGTTACGTCCCCTTAGCTTAGCGTTGCTTATCTCATCTTAGCTTAGCTTATGCCATCTTAGCGTAGCTTAGCTTAGCTTCATCTTAGCTTCGTTTAGCTGTAGCTTAGCTTAACTTAGCTTAGCATAGCTTAGCTTAGCCCAGCATAGCATAGCATAGCGCAGCACAGCATAGCATAGCATCGCATATCATAGCATAGCATAGCGCAGCATAGCACAGCATAGCATACCATAGCGCAGCATATCATAGCATGCCATAGCTTAGCATAACATAGCGCAGCCTAGCGTAGCATAGCATGGCGCAGCATAGCGCCGCATAGCATAGCATATCATAGCATAGCATAGTGCAGCATATCATACCATATCATAGCACAGCAGCAAAGCAAGGGCAAAGCAACAGCAGCAACAGCAAAGCAAATCACTAGCAACGCAAAGCAAAGCACAGCAACATCAATAGCAAAGCAAATGAAAGGCAACACAAAAGCAATGTGCAACAGTATGATCAGAGAGCCCGACCGGTGAGCGAATGCAAAAACATGAGTGTGTGTGTGTGTGTATGTGTGCGAAGGCAAACCAAAAGCAAAACCAAGCAACAGCAACAACAAGCAAACACAAAGGCAACTACGACGAGGAGGAGAAGGAGGAGGACGGCGTTTACCGTTACTACTAACGCTGCTTTCCTAGGGGCTCCAACTCCTAGGTAGGGTCGCACTGGGGTAATTCCAACATCGTTGGTGAGTCTTGGACTTGCACTGGTCCTCCTCCTCCCCTCCTCCTCCTCCACCCGTTCCGACAGCGCATGCCCCTCCCCTCCCCTCCGCGGATCCAAGGGAGGCTGGGGGGGCGATGATTGCCCCCTCCAGAGTCTCCTCCAGGGCCTGGCCGCGGGGGTCCCGAGAGTGGGCCCCGGAGGCCGACACCGAGGAGAAACGCCCAGACAGAACAGCACAGACCACCAGAGTTCTGGGTACTCGTCCGCAGCCCGCAACCCGCAGCCACCGCCCGCGCGCGCACCCCCGGAGGTGTGGTCCGCCTACTCTGGATGGGGCACCCATCAAGGAGGGGGTGATTGACCTTCCGACTTGGCTTGTCTACCCCCCCCTTTTTCCTGATCCTCAGCAACACCGACCACCGTCCGCAGCCGCAGCCCGCAGCCCGCGGCCACCTCGCGCGCACCCCCGGAGGTGTGGTCCGCCTACTCTTGGATGGGGCACCCATCAAGGAGGGGGTGATTGACCTTCCGACTTGGCTTGCCCAACCGCCCCCCCCTTTTCCTAATCCTCAGCAACACTGACCACCGTCAGCAGCCGCAGCCCGCAGCCCGCGGCCACCGCGCGCGCACCCCCGGAAGTATGGTCCGCCTACTCTGGATGAGGCATGGCTGGGGCATTTCTCCAGGAGGGGGTGATTGACCTCCCGACTTGGCTCGCCCACCCATCCCCCTTTTTCCTGATCCTCAGCAACACCGACGACCGGAAGTCTGGGCCCCGTCCGCAGCCGCAGCCCGCAGCCCGCGGTGACCGCGCGCGCCCACCTCCTCAGAGGAGGAAGAGGTAGCCATACCGTTATTTTTCGCCTGTCTTCTTTTTTGTTGGGCCTCCTCGGAGGCCATCGTCGCCACCGCTGGATGCGCCTCGAAAGTCTGGTCAGAACGCAGCGGAGGAGAGGTCTGGGGAGTCGCGGTATCGGTACAGTGGGGGCGCGCATCAAGACCAGAAACCATATGCTTTTCGTCAGGGTATCCTGGGTTCCTTCGCTCCTCGCGCTGCGCGGTGACTTCCCGCAGCCGTTGAAGAAGCTGCTGCGTTCAGGGTGCTCTGGGCTTCCCCTCAGATGCACCCCGCGCGCGGGTTTTCAGGGTGGGGTTTCTTGCGAGGGTTCCCTGCGGCCGCGACCCGAAGGTGTGGTCCTCCGCCTACCCGTCGGTCCTGGGGCTCCTCGAGGGCCTGGCCGCGGCGCACGATGGCCGCGGCCGGGCGAGCGCCGCTGCGGGGGGCGCGCCGCGGGCTCAGCGGGCTCACCGCTGCGCCGCCGCTCGGAGCAGCCTGCGGCGCGGGGGGGCGGCGGGGGGGGTGGGACACGCCAGGCCTGCGACCATCTTTCAGTCAAGACGCCGAGATGCGGACCGCTCTTGTCTCAGAGGGGGCTCAGGTTTCCGGGCCGCCCCTTGTGTCCAGATCGGGGAACCTGTCTGAAGTCGAGGCCTGCCGTTGCCAGGAGAGCACCTTGCATCCTCGACGCGCCCAAGTGGACGACGCCGACCCCGCGGCCAACCCACGGCAAACCCTGTGCCCCGCGCCCGAGCAGACGACGCCGGCACCGCGGCAAGTCCACGGCGGACCCACCGCGCCCGATGCGGCGTTGGCCCGGGCCCGCGGCGCCCTCCCCAAGACGGAAAGCCGCGCGTCGGAGCAAACGGTGCGGCGACGTGTTGCACATGTGGGTGCTTTTCCTGGATTTGGGCCTCCAGGGGCCGTTTTGGGGTCCGAGGGGGCCACCCAAAACGGGTCCGGAACGAAGACTTCCCCCGGGGAAGCGGTGGGGACCTTCGGGGCTAGCGCGCTGGCGACACGCTGATACTCAGAGGGGGAAGCGGCACCGATGCCGAATGCCTCTCCTGGGTCTCCTGGGAGGCCCTCGCCGCCACGGCTGGATTCGCCTCGAAGTTCTGGTCAGAGCACACCTGGGGTTCTGTTGCATCTTCGGGGGACCTCGCCTGTCCCCCAAATTGGTGTCTTTGGAGGGGCCCGACGCGGGCTCGATGCGGACTCGACGCGGATTTGGCATGGATTCGACGCGGATTCGACACGGATTCGACACGGATCCGACGCATCCGACATGGATTCGACACGGATTCGACGCGGACAGGGCCGCGACAGGACAGACAAGGTCCCCCGAGGATGCAACATAATTGGGGGGAAAGGTCTGGGGAGTCGCGCTTGGGCGTTGCGTACTGTGGGGGTGAGGGGCAGCGAAGGCTGCAGGAAGAGAGGCCCTTTAGGGCCTCTGAAGAGGCCCTCAGGGCCCCAGAGGGCAGCGAAGACTGCACCTCTGCACCTGTCACCCCCTCCTTCATGGCTCGAGCCGCGCACCGCAGGGCGCGGGGCGTGGGGCGTGGAGCTGAGTGGGACGAGCTGTTGTGGCTGGCCTGGGCGAGGGCTGGCTGCACGTGCGGCAGTCGCCATGGGGGAAGCGGGTCGTGAGGGAAACGGGTCCTGAAGTTTCGCCGGTTCCGCGCTCTCGGCTTCCTCCACGGGCCCCAGGACTGTCAGAAAACGCTTCAGGATGAAGATCTCGTTCTGGGAGGCGGTCCCAGGGTCCAGGACCCGTTTCCCTCAGGACCCGTTTCCCCCATGCTCGGGTATGGTCGCGTCGTTTCGACCGGCGGTGACCCCGCTGCCGGCGTTTCACGACGAACGCCGCCGGCGACCCAGAATCGGTCGATGTTGAAAGTCCTGACGTTTCGAAAACAGCCGATCGTTCAAGGTTGAACGATCGTCGCGGTGTCAGGAACCAACGCTGGGGTCGACACGACGCGAACCCGCCGTGCGGCCGCAGGTGTTTTCAGCGCTTGGCCCCGGCGGCGCTGGGTGCTCTCTTGCACTTGGCACGCGTGTTCAGCGCCTCGGCCGTTCCGCACGCGAGTATTTAGCCGTATAGATGCTGTTAACGACGGCCTTGGAGGGTGCAACGCAGAGCGGGCAGTGGGCGTGCAGGATGTGCTCTCGACACGTTATCCGCAATTGATCGGCAGCGAGCCCAGGGGGGGCAAGTGAGAGGGGCGGGGCCTTCTCAGACGGCTCGGAAGGCCTCGAGCCATCTGAGAAGTTTCCTGAGCCATCCCGGCCGAAGACACACAGAACCTCTCAGAAGACCGGAGGGCCTCTTGAGAAGCCCCGCCGCCTTCTGAGAATGCCTCCTCCTCCTCGCTTCCCGCTCTCGCTCGCCGCCGAACACCTGCCCGCAGTCGAGACCGTGCGTGTGCCTGGCTCCCCGGCAGAGCCTGGAGGCCCCTCGCACCGCAGCGCGCCGCGAGGTGGCCTCCCGCGGCCGTGCCTCTGCGGGCAGGAACGGCCACCTGTGCACCGCCAGCGCAGCCACCTGCAGGGAGCCCCGGCGTCCTGGGCCGCTGGCGTGCCTCGAAGATCGGCGGCGACGTCCGAAGGATACCCTCGCCGATCAACGGTTCAGGCAACTCGAAGGGCGGCGGGGGTAGGCTTCGGAAATTCGTCGAACACGTGGCGAGATCCGAGCCCTGCCCCCGCCTCCCGTCGAGTGGGTAGGGTTCGGATGTCGCCACCCAGAGGAAGCATAAACGGCATCAACATGCACCTCCGACGGTCCGCGCGGATTTCTTGGATCTGCGCTGGGCCCCCCTGGCGGCGCCCCCGGCGCCGCCCCGCGCGCGCTGCCCGCGCCAGGGAGGGGGGTCTGGCGCAGATCTCAGAAATCCGCGCGGACCGTCGAAAGGTACGAATAATGATAATAGTATAGAAATAGTAATAAGAATAGTAATTGTGATAGTAATAGTAATAAGAATAAGACATAGTACTAGTAATAGCACTAGTAATATTACTAGCCGGAGTAATAACGAAGACAATAGCAATAACAATCATTGTGGTCACAAGGCGTCCCGGGTGGGGGTCGGGAGGACACGATATCACGATATCTCGATATCACGATATCGGGGGATATCGTGTCAGGGGACACGATATCTCGATATCTCGATATCGGGGGATATCGTGTCAGGGGACACGATATCACGATATCTCGATATCACGATATCGGGGGATATCGTGTCAGGGGACACGATATCACGATATCTCGATATCGCGATATCGGGGGATATCGTGTCAGGGGACGCGATATCACGAAATCTCGATATCGGGAGGGGGGGGCTCGGGGCGGGGCTCGATGTACGGCGCCTCGCCCCCCCCATGCCCCGATATCGAGATATCCAGGCATCTAGATGTTGAGATATCGAGTCCCTGTCATATTTGTGTGGGCTTCAGCGGCAATTTTTTCTGCCTGTAAGCATGCTTACGGCCGGAAAAAATCACGCTGCCCTCCTTATCATCCCCTCCCCCTCTCCCCCCCCAACTCCAACTCCTCATCCTCCGGAACTCCCCTCCTCCTTGCTTCCCTTTTCCCCTGATATCGAGATATCGAGGTATCGAGATGTTGAGATATCGAGTCCACATCATGCTTGTGTGGACTTCATCGGTTTTTTCCGCTTACGGCCTGAAACAAATCACGCTGTCTTCTTGATCAACAGATACTCAATATGAATTTTACTCTCCCTCTTCCCCTGATGACGGTTTGAAAGTGCTCGACCCCCCCCCCGCGTGCTGTTTTTTTACACGCAGGTTTCCCCGGAGTTGGGTTTTCGCTTGCATTTGTTTTCAAAATGCTGCTCTCGCTGAGGCGCTGGCCTCATTTTCGGGCCCCGCTCGTTCCGAATCGTGCTCCCGCTGCAGCGGTGGCCTCATTTCCGTTCTTCCGCTCGTTCCGAATCGTGCTCCCGCTCCAGCGCTGGCCTCATTTCCGCGCTTCCGCTCGATTCGACTCGTGCTCCCGCTGCAGCGCTGGCGTCATTTCCCGTGGCATGCCACGGCATGCAATGCAATGCTAGGTTGATACTACGCTTTGCGGTGCTCTTCTACGCCATGCCATGCCGTGCTGTACAATGCATCGCGTACCCTTTCGGGATCATTGCCCTGCTCGACATCCGACTGTGCGAGCACGCCATGGTAAGGGATGGGAGGGAGGGGTAGGATGTCAGATATGACGCGAGCGCACCTAGCTTGTCCCCTCCCCCTCCCCCTCCTCCTCCCCCCAACTTCAACTCCTTCTCCTCCAGAGCCTCCTCTGGAGCCTCCCCTCCTCCTTGCCTCCTTTTTGCTCGGGCTCCTCCATGCCTTCTTCCTCCTGTTCCCGATGCTTAAGTGTATCGGAAAATAACGCTGCTTTCCTTATCATCCCCTCCCCCTCCCCTTCTCCCTCCCCCAACTCCAACTCCTTCTCTTCCTCTCCCCCCCACAATAATTATAATGATAACAACAATATTAGCAGTAAGAATAATACGCCCCCCCGGGGGTCACACACCTCCCCGTGACATGTGCGTTACGCTCCCGGTACCGCGCTTCCAGGCCTCTCGGGGAGCCCCTCAAACGCCGAAGGACAGCCCAAGACGACCCCAAGAAATTTCCCGAACGTAAAAGAGCGGCCCAAGACGCTTCCAAGCAACCCAATATAGCATTCGGACGGCTCTCCAGGCTCCCAGCAAGCTTCTAAGAGACTTCAGGAGAGCTCCGAGAGGCCTCCCGAGAGCGCCTGGAGAACCTAAATTCGCTAATTGTCACGTGTGTGTTTTTTCCATAGGTTTTTGGCCTTCTCACCATTTCATGCTTCCAACGCTCCAAGACGGCCGAAGAGGCCCCCAAGACCTTTCAAAGACCGCCCAAGAGGCCCCCAAGACGGCCCCAAGACAGGCCAACAAGGCCCCAATATTGCCGAAGAGGTGCCCAGGAAAGCTCCAGACCACCCCAGAACAGGCCCAAGATGGGCCCAAGAGCGGGAGCAGGAGGCATCCAGAGACCTCCGAGAGGACTCCGGGAGCCCCCAGAGGCCCCCAACACACCCCAGACCCCTGAGAGGCCCCACAAAAGCCCCGACGAGGCCCCCCAAACAGCCCAAGAGAGCTTCGAGAGCCGTCCCGAGAAAGCCCGGGGAAGGTCAAATCGTTGATTTCCAATTGTTTTTTTCTACGTTTTTCGTCTTCTCACGTTTTCCCGCTTCCAACGCTCAAAGACCGAGGCACTTGAAGAAAAGAGGGAATTCAAGAGATTCCCGTATTTTTCAAGTTGAACAAATACACCGCCGCCCCTCCCAGGGGTCCCACACCTCCCCCGAACATCTGCGGAACGCTCCCAGTACCGCGCGTTCGGGCCCCAGGGGAACCTCAAAACGCCCAAGAACAGCCCAAGACGACCCCAAGAAGCTTCCCCAACGTAAAAGAGCGGCCCAAGACACTCCCAAGCAACCCAAGATAGCCTTCGGTCGGCTCTCCAGGCTCCCAGAAAGCCTCCAAGAGACGTCAAATACGGAGAGACTTTCCAAAAAAGGGATTCCAGAGATTCCATTTTTTCTTAGTTGGGACTTATACTCCCTGTCCTCTTCCTCGAGCTCCATCAAGACTTCCGGGTCACATGCAACGATTTGTCGGGAATGCTGTTGAACTCTCTGACGATGCCTTTGCACTCTCTTGGATCGTCTTCGTGTCCTCTTGGCTGCCCCTGAAACCACCGTAGAAACCGAGATCCCATGATCCCATGCGTTGAACAAAGTGAATGTTGGAATACCTTTTTTCCAACTCACCCCCCACTTCTTTTTGCACGGAGACCACGAGAGGCATCCCAACAAACCGTGGCCTGCATCCAGAGAACTTCTAACCCACAGCCTAAGCACGGCAACTTGAAATCAACAGGGAATCCCACAAATCCTTGTTGTTCAAGGTCGCCCCCCTGTCTACTCTTGCATAACAGAGACTGTTGTGCAACAGAGTTTGTTGTTGCACAACAGACCAAAATTGAGGCTCCCCTTCAGCTCCCATAATAAGACCCAGGAAGCCTTTGAGGGCCCCAAATCGATGAATACCTACCGGGAATTCATGATTTCTCCGTTTCCGCATTCACCTTCTATGCGATTCCGAGGGTTGCGCAGGGCCCCCAAGAGAGTCCCTGGATGAAAGAAACGATCAACATGATATTCCATGAGTGAACCCATGAAGCCTATCTAGAACGTGAGCTCGCGCGAAGCGCGCGCGATGGTTCGAGTAGATATGATAATATATACGTCTGATGTGTATATACGCGTTCTTCGTCTAGTGCTGAATCGCTGAACAGATCAGAACCTCAGGACTCTGGAGTCGAAGAACAGGAAAGGCATAAGCATACTGCCACCGAGGTCCATGCGGGCCTCCGAGACATGATGTTTACGCAGTTCTCTCTCGAGTTTCTCGCGATGCTAGTCTCTTCGACTGGTACGGGCACCGTCCCTCAATGACCTGGCGCTCCGGAGTTTTCACGCTGCGGTGCAGCCCTGCTGTAGTGCTGTGGGGCGATCGATGGCGGGGTTGTCGTCTCGCATGCAGAAATAAAAGTGCCTTGCAATTTGGGACGCTTCTGGTCCCAGGCAGGAGAAACCGAAGGGTGGAGAACGGCCCGGACCTGGCCGGTGCTTTTGCTAGGGGTGCCGGATCCCACTTTCTTCCAGGACCCCGTCTTCGGGACCTGGAATCAGGGAAGTAGAACGGCATGAACATAAATTTTAAGAGCTCCACGCGTACCTCTCGGATCGGCGCTGGATGCCGCTTTAGTATTCTTCTGTGGAAGGGCGGCCGGTCTTCTGACTCTGGGCATCCGGGGCAAGCAGGGCGCAGGCCGCGGCGCGGGGTGTCCACATCGGAGGGGATCTCCAGGAGCTGCGGGGCCCCGCGCCTGCCGCGGACGCGGACGGCGTGGGAGGTTTGGCGGACGGCAGCAGGGTGGGCAGTAGATGTTCGGAGGCAGCCAGGACCCTGGGTACTTGTCGAGTCAGCGGGCGCAAGCGAGGCGAAGCTGGCGCAGGCGCCGGTCGGGCTACGGGCGGGACGCGCCAGGAACCAATTGAGGCATACGTAGAGTCGGAGGAGGGCGCGGGAAAGGCGAAGAGGCGGGATTCGCGCAGAACACGCAGTCCGTCGCGGGCGTGCCGAGGGAGTGCAAGGCGCGCTCCCCAGGTACAGTCGAGGCTGATTAGTAGATCGACCGTGTCAATTGGGGGTGCCTTGGTGTCCTGTGCTTCGCGACCCACGCCTTCTACACTCCTATGCAGCGTGGCCCTCGGAAAGGTCTTGCGTCCTCTCGCGTGTCCTCCCCAATCAACCTCGGCTGTAAGTGGATCCAGGGGGGACTGGGGCCCGAAGCCTCACAAATGGACCAGAGTCTGCCGAGCTGGTGTTTCTTCGGGCGATGGCAGTTTCGTTTAGTGGAATGGGGCGGGGGGGCGACCCCAGGTACGTCACCAAACCAGGTCCCACGAAACCCAGTCGCGCCAACGCCCGAAACGGGGGGGGGGGCAGTAAAAGTGGGGAGATCGAGGACTGCATGGGAGAGCCTTTTGTTTGACGCATGTTTTGTTTTACATAAGCTCTATATCTATGACCAAACATTGAACCCAAGTGGCCCCTAAACTGCCACCGCGGGCCCAAGAGGTGCACGAGAGGTGCTCGATTCCTCATCCTACGTGTAGCCATTGCCCCTCCATGAGGGTGTCGGACAAGGGAAGCGCCATGAACTTGTCCAGAGTGCTGGTGAGATTCACTGGGGTGTCTGGACTGTGACTGCTCTGACTGTATGGTACGTGCGCCAGCTCTCGAAGCGTGCTAGTTGCGTATGGTCGTTTACTTCGTTGAGGTGTGCAAGCAAGCCTTACGCGTCCGCTCTGCATTCTGCATGTGTTACTATTCATGGTGTGAGCCTCGTGTTATATATGCGTGTGTACATAAATCTACATAGATGTAGATCCGTATGTATGCATCTATATGTATACATATGCATGTGTGTATGTCTTGCTGTGAGTTAGGTGCGTGTGTTCCGTGTGCGCGTTCATTGCGTATGTTTGCCGTTGCAGCTTGTATATGGTGTTTGTGTTTGGTGATGGTGGATGCTAGTGTGTGGGTGTGGTTTTGACGCACGTTCGCGATGCAAATTCTGTGAACATGTTTGATCACAATGGTCATTATGCACGTCGTCCGCGCTTGTTCTTTATGCATGACAGGTGTGCTGGCTCGTTCGCGTTTGACAAGCGCATCTGTGCGTATACATATAGAAGCGTGGACATGAATGATGCGTGTGCGTGTTTTCGCCTGGCTGTCGTTAATGTATGGATTCACTACGTGTTGCACACGTCTGTTATGCAAGGATGTTGTTCGTGGTGCGCAGTAGCTCGATTCTGTATGTATGCTCTCTTTGCATGTGTCATGTACGCTCTCCTTGAGTATGCTATGCTTGTACGTTAGTGCTGTGTGCTCATTACGTACTTCCAGTACGGATGCTGTTGTGGCCGCCGTTAGGAGCGCGGGCGGGCGGGCCAGGTTTGTTCCTGTAAGTCTTACGCACCCAGCGTGCTGGGTGGTGAAGAAGAAGAAGCCATGCCAGCACAGTACAGTTCGCTTCTTAGATGACGAACAGATGGCTCGCCTTTGGGAGCCGCATGGTTCTCGTAAGATGCCGATGCGCTTCTCATATGGAAGCCATGCGACATAACCACACGGGTATCATGTATCATTCGAAAGACCATGTGCCTGTCATGCTAAACTTGATTTATTTCGAAACGGAAGCCCTGCGTCTCGCACGCGGTATTTGTGCGACCATTTTGTGAATATTTCACGGATCTCACATATTAGCGGCACGGTTGCCACGCGATGAAAATGTTATCCCCATGCGATGATCATCACGCTGCCATGTGCTAAGTGAGATGTTCCCAGATGTATGCCACCTGCATCGTCGGCGAAAAAGTGGTACGGCTCCCAGATGAAAACCAATCAACCCTACATGACACCCATACAGTGTTCATATTACCATTCGGATGGCGCCGCGACGCCGCACGCCGCGATCCTAGGGGAACGTCTCGTGCTCGCCTTCTGGTGACGAAGTCCGGCGTCCCGTTGCATTCTCGCACGCGTCGGGATCGGGGGCGTCGCGCTAAGGACCCGAGAAGTTTCGCCGCGGGACAGGTGGATGCTCGTCCCGGGCGGGACAGGCTACGCCGGCGGGCGGCGGCCGGCGCGGCGATACCAACGCATCAGTTTTTTGTGCCCGATCGGCCGTCGGGCGGCCGAGCACGATCGCGGCGGGCGTCGGCCCAAAGTCTGGGGGATTCAAGTCAACGTCTCGAGGGTTGCCAAAGGTGCACCCGGGCCAAGATGCCCTCGGCTTGTCGCTTCAATCTGGAGCCCCTGGGGCCCTCTGGACCTCGTGGGGGGTTCTCTTAGGGGGCCACATGCGAACCCTACCCCTACCCCCCACGATTTCTGAGGGGGAGGGTGGGGTTCACTTCGTTCGGGAGCTCCCGCGCGAAGTGAACCCCACCCCCCCTTCAGAAATCGTGGGGGGTAGGGGTAGGGTTCGCATGTGGCCCCCTATCTCTGGAGGGCGGGGGGTCTCCTGGGGGCACCCTGGGCCAGGGGCATTTCTGGCAACAGCCGGGCACCGAGGGGCTGCGGCCCGAGGTTCGGGGGGCCGCGCCGTTGCCGGCCACGCCTGGGGCGCCGGGGGTGCCCAAGTCTTCGTCCCCGCTCTCGTACCAGCCTGCAGGGAGGAGGAGGAGGAGGAGGAGGAGGAGGAGGAGGAGGAGGAGGAGGAGGAGGAGGAGGAGGGAGGGAGGAGGAGGAGGGAGGGAGGAGGAGGATAGGAGGAGGAGGAGGAGGAGGAGGGAGGGAGGGAGGGAGGGAGGGAGGGAGGGAGGGATTCGTACCGCTCTCGTCCTTGTCTCGGTGCAGATCTTAAAGATTCTCTTAGTGTCTGAGGGTGCATCGTGAAGGTGGTCGTCGCCTTGGAGCTTGTCAGTTCTGGGGCTGGAGATAAGCTCGAGGCCGATAATTCTCGCCCTTCCGAACAGCGCCGACGTTGAGAGTTTTGTTCGCGCGACAGTATCCATGTCCACGGCCTCGCGGGCCGGTCCACTGGGCCGCGACCCTACGGATACCGGTACATGGTTCTTTCGCGAGCACCCCGCGCGAAGCGTGTCCATGCGGCCGCGCATCCACGGGCTCGCGCCCCAGAATCCAGACCGCGAGGGCGTGGGCATGGACATGCTCGCTGCGGGTGATCCCCCTCCCTCCCCTGCCTCCCCCGAGGAAGTTTACGGTAGGCAGCCGAGCTGGACGACGAACAATCATGCCGATGCAGTCGTGCCAGTATCTCACTGCACGTGCCGTCCCTATCGGGACGTCTTGCTAAGCCAAGCTGGGTACTCGTGATGTGCCTTCAGCATGATGTGGAAGCATCGCTCCCCGCCCCTCTCTCCGTTTTTCTACGAACCTGCCCTCTGCACGGATCACTGTGAGTATGTCACTAGGCGCGGCTGCGTGGCACGAGAAGGTGCAGCAATTGTAGCCTCCTTTTGGAGCGCTCCCCTTTCCTCCCCCTGTCCCTGGTCGCGAATGCTGCGATCGACGCTGCCACTGTGATTGATCGATCGAGCGGTCGACATTTGGATGGGCTAGGTTGTCGGACCACTATCCAACTTCTTGCGGCAAGCCTGATCGGAAAAGAACGGGGAGCGCCGATTTAGTCCATTTGGCTCGTAAGAGGAGAAGACCCAGATGGTGGTGTCGTCAAGGCGGCGGGTGTCGAGGATGACAGCGTTGGATGACGGTGACGGCTGCGCGGGGGCAGGAGGACAACGAGTAGGAAGACAAGCACAGGGACAAGGAGGAAGAGATGGAAGAGGACGAGTGCGAGGAGGAACGAAGCGGCGGGGTAGGAGGGGGAGGAAGAGGAGGAGGAGGAGGAGAAGGAGGTGGAGGAGGACGAGGAGGAGGGAGGAGGAGGGAGGAGGAGCGGGAGGAGGAGGAGGACAATAATAATATTGATCAGAGTAGTAATCATATTCGCTTATTAAAATAAAATCGGTTATTTCGAGAATGCTGAGAGGACGACGAAGGAGCAGAAGAAGAAGAAGGATAATAATAATAATAGTAAGAATAATCGTAATAATAATGATAACGACGACGACGAAGGAGGACGGTAGGGAGACCGACGAAAAGGACGTCGAAGAAGGGGGTCTTCGTGATAATTTTCTTGTCTGTCCCCGGGGCCCAGGTCAGCATGCTGACGGCCGTTCGCCTTTTGCTAGGCGGCTGTGGTTGCCAATGCCTGTGCAGCCTCGTCTAAGGCAATGGCTTCGTGCGAGTTCAATAGTATGTCCGACAATCACGGGCCGCTGTTGCACGTCACGTCATTGAGGGTCATTGGGGAGTCTATGCGAGGGGAGATACAATACCCAGAGGCGCATTCGGGCTTGTTCAATGCGCCAGATTACTCGGTCATGAGACTCCTCCACATTGCCAAGGAAATTACTAAGGAGACTTCGGCCGCTGACGCGATCCCGCGCTGGCTTAGCTCGCGTGGGCTTTCGCCTCGGGACGGTGCTCCCCCCTGAACGGGCCCATCAGGATCCCTGGGTCGGTTCAACCGATCTGGGCGATCTGGAGGTTCTTGTGAACGGAGAAGTTGATCCTTCCGCATTGGAGAATTTTGGCATGTCCATGATAACCGCCGTACGAATTTATCACCTCATCATATTCAACACCACGGTGTCCTTTAGGCACCGGTTCCGCGTGGCCCCCGACGGGGCGACGGTTTCAAACCAGCGCCCGTGATAGGTGGACATTGCAAAGATCGTTGCCGTTCACAATATGAACGCGGCGGACACAACCCTCCCCAGGGTCGTCTGGTGATTTCTGTTCAAGCAGGTCTGGGCGATCAGGGGCGCCGTATTTTCGCCGACGCAGATCCTTGGATGTTAGCCGTCGGATAGAAGTGTTTTTCCGGTTGAGGGGGCCGCCCGTTCCGCTTCCCGACGCTGGAAGGCGTCCGTGGCCCAGGATCCGGAACGCTAATCGAGAACCCGAGTTCTTCGCCCCAGGAGACTGCCAGAAGGCTTCAAGAGGCCCCCAAGAAACCCCACAGAGGCCCAACAGAACCCCAAACGAAGCCCGGAAGGCATTTGAAACAAAGGAAATTCCAACATGTCCAGTTGTGTTTTTCAAGTTCGCCTGGCAGCTTGGCTACGAATGCAAAGGCAACAAAAAAAAGAAAGTGAGTGAGAGGGGGAGGAAGAAAAACACATAATATTTTCTCCTCCTCCTCCTCCTCCTCCTCCTCCTCCTCATCCTCTTCCTCTTCCTTCAGACGTTGCAGGTGCTCGTGCGCCGCGGCGGCCCCAGGCGGCGCGCGCTGCCCCCTCCCTCGCCCCTCCCCCCCCACTCGGCCGACGGCGTCGGCGGCGCGCCTGCGCCAGGCCATGGGCCAGCTCCAGCTCGTGCACCAAACGCGATCATCGGCGTCACCGTTTCCTGATCGGATGGCGGTGCTGACCAAAGTCTTACCGCGCAGGGGCCCTGGCATGAGGAATGGCACAGCTGTGGCGCTATCTGCACTCCTCCTTCGGAGTTCGCCATCACGTATAGTTGTGGATCATGGGCACGAACATCCAAGTGGAGTTACGAATGTGTCCATGTCTTTTCGACCTGTCCCAGGTGGTGGGGAAGAAGACCTGTATAAGATTAGGGCGACGGATGCGATGGTGGACCTGGAAGTAAAATCCCTCATGATGGACGGGTGGAGGTGGACGCGTCCATGGTCGACGTGCAAAGCTTGTCTTCAGGCGCGAACATGGTGGTCATGACCCTTTGGGCGGAGGCGGGGCTGGTCCCGGGCAGCTTCGGGGAGAAGTTAAACGGCCGCGGCGCTGGCCAGGTCATGGGGATCCCTCCCCTGCTTCAGGCGCTCTCCCCGCGGTGCCACACTCCCCATTCCAATCGGAAGCGGCTGAGCCCATCCCAATGCATTTTGCGACCAGAGCTGACGCGGTGCTGTACGAACCTGGCGTGGAGAATTTGGGTGGTGATTCGCATCCCGGGGAGGGCGGTCCTGGAGCTGGTTCTCACGTGCTTCGGGATGGTCTTCATGGGGATGCTGATCGTCGGGGAACTCTTCCTCAGGGTGGCGACCTCGACTGGGCCTTGGCTGAGGGCTGAGGGGCTACACGGCCCCTGCACGAAGCTGGTCGGTTTCGGGATGACGCACAAGAGGATGTGATTGATTTGGTGCAGTATGGCTATGGTGACGAGGCCATCTTGACACTAGTGAGCTGACTGGTGTGGGTGATATCCGTGTGGAGTTTGATTGGGATCTTCGTAAGGAGCCGAAGCTTCGGGTGGAGCCAGCCAGTGATCTTCGGGTTGGGCCTGATCTATCTGTGGGTTCTCTGGAGTTTGATCTTCGTGCGGAGCTTGATGGTGCCCTCTGTCAGAAGCGCACTGCTGCTGATGGCGCCGACGATTCCGCTGGCGCCTGCGATGACGGCGGGAGCTCTCTGTTTCAGGAATGTCTATATGCCGCAGTGGAGACTGCACACATGCGGCGTCCGAGTGCCCGCGCCACCATGCGCTTGCTGACCTTCGACAGGCTGTTCCCGCTGCTAGAGGTTTGCGTTCTAGCGCGCCGTCGATTGAGGACGTAGTTGGTATTTACATGCGAAGTTGTGCGAGGAAGGGCACATGCAGCAACATTTCCCCTCTCGAAAATGAGGTGCGCATCTAGGGGCTCCGCTCGCGCACTGGACTCACTGGGCACATCTGTAGGGCTTGCTGCCACCTTCCACATCGGCGTGGCCCCGCGTCACAGGAGGGGGCGCGGCACTCTGTGCTGGTTGGTGAGCTTACGGGCCCGATCTCGTTTTCTGCCCCGGGCCTGGCTTTTGCATTTTAAGCTGATCGTGGGCGTCATTGAGAAGGGTCTTGTCTCGCGTGCCCCTTCATGGCGTTGTGGCACGCCCTCCTTGGCAGTGTCTCTGTCAGGGATCTTCTGTAGCGGTGGGGGTTCCATTCATCGGACCAGTACGAGGTGCTCTCCGTGATAATTCCTGGAGTCATATGGGGTGGCGTTCGTGCCAGTCGCAAGAACTCGCACGCGGTCGCATTGAGGGGCCTCGGTCCTGGACTTTTTCTTGTCGATTTGCTTCTTTTCGTGTTGTCTCTTCTTCCTGTCGCTTCTTTTCTCGCGTCCGCTCCTCCCGCGTTGCCGTTTTTCCGCTTTGGGGTGGTCGTTGCGTCCCCATTGGCTTCGTATTCCTCTTCTTCTCCCTCGTTCCATCGTCGCCCTCCGCTCTATTTCACCTTGAACTAACAGTCGCGGCTGCCGGCGGGGGGGGGGGGCTCCTCCCACTCCTCCTCCTCCTCTTTTTCTAGCTGCCGCTCTGGACTAGCAGAGCTGCGCAGCCCAGCAAGCAGGCGAAACCACTCCTATGGGACATGCCTTTAGGCTATCGGGCCAGCCCCGGCGCCGCCTCGGACTCCGCCCACTCTCCTTCAACCCGCGGCGCGCCGACGGGGGTCACGTGCTCGAGTTGCTAGATGAATTCGATCGATTAGACATTGCCGGTCTGGCTGGCACGCAGATCAAGGACATTGAAAACAAGAGCAATCGAGTCTCCAGGGTGGCCTTTCGAGATGTCGTGCACGCAGGCTGGCGAATAGGGGGATTATCCAATCGCTCCGCGGGCCGCGCCGTCGCTGCGCCTCCAATGTGGACTCGCAGGCGCATTCGTCGCATCGAGAAGGCTCAACAAGGTCGAGGGTTGGCCGTGGAGATGGCGAGAGATGGGCATATATCTTAACGTGGTCGCGTCTGATGCCCCACCCGAGCCGAACGAGTCGAGCCAAGTCAATCAGCACTTGTCCCCACGCAGGAAGATGTAGGACTGGCCGCGGGAAATGCTTGGGGCGCTTCCGAGGAGAGCGTCGCCGATTGCGATGGGGGATGTGAATGATGGGTTGGGGGCGTCGAAGCTGAGCGGAGACCGGCAGAAAGTACTCGCGATGGCGGTCGGACCAGTTCGGACGCGAGAATATCACAGACTAGGCGCTGGTGAATCGTTCGGGGGGGTTCTTGGAGAGGGCGGGCTTTTCGTGCATTCTGCGGTTCGGCAGGTGGAGCGTCAATGATTGATTTCGTGGCCATGGTGTTGGAGTGGAGTGAGGGCGCGATGGCGGAGAGTCCCATGCACTGTTTGGGCAAGCGGGCCCTGGCCATTACATGTCGCGATTATCGCGGTCATTCTCATGTAGCGTTGAACATGGGGGCGCCGCGCGCGGCCGCGCCGCAAGGCCCCTCGGCCGCGGCCTAATCGGACGGCCGTGAGCGCAGACAAACACATTGGGATCGGAATCTGTTGATGAAGAATATGGGAGGTGGGCCGCTGGGGGAGGGAATCGCGAGAGAAGCTGGGCGCGCGCCGGCAGCTCAGTGGCGTGCATGGGCGCGCAGAGGACCTGAAGCTGATGTGACGTTGTATCATTTGAATCGGGCATTTAGAGATGTCTGTGTCTGGCCGCGCAGGGGCCGGGCCCGATTCTAGAATAGAAGGCCCCGGATGGCTGCGCGCAGACTGGAGCTGCTCAGGCGGCGTCGCGGGCCGAGGGCTGGTCTGCGACCTGTCGCGTCCGACGATTGCTTCGCCGCCTGCTGCGACAAGCTCAGGGCCTTGCAAGCGAATCTGTCGCGATGAAAGGCAATGGAAGCGTGCAGGGGCAGCTCGCGGGGGGATGCAGCGGGCGCGGCGCGTCAGAGATCTTGCAGCAGGCAGTCGTCTCTCGCCCCGACTGGCAGGGGGGGGCGCGGGCGGGCTCGGAAAGATTATGCCAGAATGGATGGCCTGCCACCGAGAATTGATGAGTGGATGGGGGTCTTGGGGCTGGCGGGCAATGTGGGAGGGCTCGCCGCGCGCCCGGCTGCGCGGCAGGAGACGTCGGACGCGCAACATATATGGCGGCGACCTCCACTGACGCCTGAATCCGAACCTGAACGCGCGCAGGGGGCGCGGACGCAGGCCGCCGTCGACGCGGGGCGGGGCGGGGGGGCGACGAAGCGCACCGAGGCGGTCTCCGCCCCTGGCGCGATGGCAGTCATCATTGCGCGCGCCCGCGGAGGCCGCGTCCAACGACAGTCGGGCCGGGCTGGGCGCCGACGCCGCCATCGCAGATTCCGCGGGGGCCTGGCAGTGGATCCACAAGTGTTCGCCATGATGCGTTCCTGGGGCACGGCCCCGTCTGTTTGGGACTGCAGCAGAGGATTCGCAATGCCGAAGAGCGCTCTTCCTGGGCCGCGAGGAACATAATCGCTCACGGCCTCGACCCTGTCTCCAAGAGTTTCTTCGAGGGGGCCTCGTGAGGCGCGGGCCGAAGTGCGCGGGCTCTAATTGTGACCGTGGTCCCCTGCGCTTTCGGAGGCGAGGGGGGCGCGGTCATCGCTGGCGCGCGCGCGTCGTGGAGGCTGTCGAAGGCAGGTTGCTATTGGTGCGACTCGCTCAAAGATCTTGCGCGCGCGTTTGCCTCGACAGAGTGGTTCAGGCTAGATCAGGCGAGCTGTGCTCCATCGAGCCGCCGATGTTCGTCTCTGCCGCTGGCGACGCAGACGTTCGGGGCGTCTCTCGCCGTCTTCTGATGGGCCGCTCTTCCTCGGGCCTGGGCGCGGCTGCCCCCGAGGGGGCCCCTGCGCCGCGCGGTCGCTTGCGAGGGTCTTCCGACCTCCAGGCGATAGATGGCCTGCTAGGTTCCAGGACTACGACGAGGAGGGGGGGGGGCTTGTCAGTGGGCGACGGTGCCAGATGATGTCCCCACGGGGCCTCCAATGGTGCATCTGGGCCTCGAAAATTTCGCGGGCGCCTTGCTCGAGGAAATTATCTTTGGGCCTCCGTCTAGGATCGATCAATCCCCTGACCTACTGGGCGCCAGCGATGGGGCGCCAGGCGGGGGGCTCGAGAGTAGCGGCCTTCGGCGGGACGCAGGCAAACATGAGGCTCGATTGTGGCCCCCCCAAGTCGTTGCAGACGCGCTGCCGCTGCTCCGCGGGATCTCGGGTCTCGCGCGACGGGCGAGGTCAGATGCCTCGGGCCCTGCCCCGCCCCGTCCCGGACCTTCAGCGCCGAGCTTGCGAAGCGCGCGAAAGCCATGGAGATGCGCTTATTTCTCGTAGTTTTGAACGTTTCTGGCACCGGGGGGCAACGTTCGAAAAGATGTGTTTCTTTGCCATGCTCTGAGCGCGGCCTTCTCTGTAGTGGATGCGCTCATGCCGACTGCTTCGCAGGCGCGCGCCCTGGGGCCAGCGGCGGCCGGTCTTGCTAGACGAGCGATGCGAGGCGAAGCGACGCGGGAGGAGGAGGGCGGCAAGAGGGGGATCACGACGACGGAGGAGGCGATGAGGCGGTGGAGGCCAGCGCCTATCGCGAGCGATCCGGGGGCGCGACGGCTTCGGCGGCTACAAGCGTGCGCGCGGCGCCCAGGATCAGACAAACAGACGATCAGAGTTCGGCTTTACAACGACGTCGTTGGGGGGGAGAAAATCCACGCACCGCATAGAAAAGTGCACGGGGAACGGACGTCCGAGCGATGGCGAGGAGTTCTCCTGGTGGCAATGCGTCGCCCTCAGCACAAGCACGGTGGACCGTTGTGCGTTTCACTTTCGTTCTGCTGCAGCTGTTCAAGTTCGGTTTCAGCCTTCGGCGTCCGCCTTCGGCACCAACATGTTCTGCTTGAGCGCGTTGTATGAACCTGGTCAGCAGGTCACTGGTGCTACTGGTTGTTCTACCACTACGCTCTCGTTGTGCAGTTCGTGACCGTACCCACTCGTGTGTTGAGGTCGTGGATGGCCAGTTCAACCTTCGGCATCTTCCTTTTCGGCATCATCCCGTTCTGCTTGGGAGCGTTGTGCCAGCATGGTCACCAGGTTGCCTGGTACTACTTGCTGTTCTACTACTTCGCCCTCGTTGTGCAGTTCGTGGAGCCGTTCTGGGTGTCGCGTGGGCGGGTGCGTGATCCTGGTCACCAGTTGCCTGGTGTTACAAGTGGTCTTCCATGTTGCCCTCGTGCATCTGACAGGGTACACCCAGGCGGGTCTCTCTGATTTCATGTGCAACCTTTTCTATAGTACAGGGCCTTATCCCGCGGGAGGCTAAGGTGTCCAGTGCCGTTTCTGCTAAATGCGCAAGGGGGGCCCTTTCTCTTCGGTCTGTGTCTCCACATCGTGAAGCTTACGGCGCTTGTGTCTCTCTTCAGTGCATCTCGTTGGCGGCCCAGGCATACCTTGCAGTCGTCCTTTCGGCGCCCGCTGCCTTACGTACATTTGTGCTGCGCAGGTCAGAGAACCTCTTGCTGGCGAGTGCAGTGCTCGTGCTTGTCAAACCCCGTCTGTGTCCAGGTATCGGCCGCGCCGTGTGGTCCCCTGTCAGCGGCTCCCTTCTGCCACTTCTATTCGCGACAGCCCGTCGGGGAACCTGCCATCTGGATATTGTGCCCATTCTTCAGCGCACCAGTTAGTGGCGTGCTCTTCTTAGGAGGCGTTGCGTTCATGATGCTCTCAGTGCCGCCTTGGGGCTAAGTCCCCATCGGCGCTCTGCTCTCCGCTGCTGCTGTTCTTGAGCAGGATTATGTCGTGGCCCTGGGGCTACGTTCCCATGGATGCTTTCTGATTTCCTGAACGTGATATTTGCGCACTGCCTGGTGTATTTGTTTGAGCCCAGCTGGGGCATGCCGTTCAGCCTTCCCCCTGGGTTCCGTCTGCTGGCTGCTCTGCTTCTCGCAGCCTAGTGCTTGGGTGGCTGGCCTGCTGGCTGGTTGGCTTCTGGTTGGCTTCTGGCTGGCTTTGGCCGGTTGGCTGGCGGGCTGCTCATTGACTGGTCGGCTGGCTGGCTGGTTGGCTTCTGGTTGGTTGGCTGGCTGGCTGGCTGGTTGGCTGGCTGGCTGGCTGGTTGGATGGCTGGCTGGTTGTCTGGCTGGATGGCTAGCTGGCTGGCTGGTTGGCTGGCTGGCTGGCTGGATGGTTGGGGAGCTGGTTGGCTGGCTGGCTGGTTGGCTGGTTGGCTGGTTGGCTCTTTGGCTGACTGGTCGGCTGGCTGGCTGGCTGGCGGGTGGCTTCCGGTTGGCTTGTGGCCGCTTGGTTGGCTGGCTGGTCGGCTGGCTGGTTGTGTGGCTGGGCTGCTGGCTGGTTGGCTTCTGGTTCGCTTCTGTCTGGCTGGCTTTGGCCGGTTGGCTGGCGGGTGCTCGTTGATTGGTCGGCTGGCTGGCTGGTTGGCTTCTGGTTGGTTGGTTGGCTGGCTGGCTGGCTGGCTGGCTGGTTGGCTGGCTGGCTGGCTGGTTGGCTGGCTGGCTGGCTGGTTGGCAGGCAGGCTGGCTGGCCGTTTGGTCGGCTGGCTGGGTGGTTGGCTGGTTGGCTGGCTGGCTGGCTGGCTGGCTGTCTGGCTCGTTGGCTGGCTGGCTGTCTGGCTGGCTGTCTGGCTGGTTGGCTGGCTCGCTGGCCGCCTGGCTGGCTGGCTGGCCCCTGGTTGACTTCTGGTTGGCCGGCTCGCTGGCTGGCTGTCTGGCTGGCTGTCCGCCTGGCTGGCTGGCTGGCTGCCTGGCTGGTTGGCTGGCTGGCTGGCTCGCCGGCCGTCTGGCTGGTTGGCTGGCTGGCTGGCTGGCTGGCTGGCCCCTGGTTGACTTCTGGTTGGCTGGCAGGCTGGCTGGCTGTCTGGCTGGCTGTCTGGCTGGTTGGCTGGCTCGCTGGCTGGCTGGCTGGCTTGCTCCTGGTTGACTTCTGGATGGCTGGCTGGCTGGCTGGCTGGCTGGCTGGCCCCTGGTTGACTTCTGGTTGGCTGGCTGGCAGGCTGGCTGGCTGGCTGGCTGGTCGGCTGGCTGGCTGGCTGGCTGGTCGGCTGGCTGGTTGGCGGGCTGGTTAGCTTGCTGGTTGGCTGGCTGGCTGGCTGGCTGGCTGGCTGGCTGGCTGGCTGGCTGGCTGGCTGTCCGGCTGGTTGGTTGGCTGGCCGTCTGGCTGGCTGTCTGGCTGGTTGGCTGGCTCGCTGGCTGGCTGGCTGGCTGGCCCCTGGTTGGCTTCTGGTTGGCTGGCTGGCTGGCTGGCTGGCCCCTGGTTGACTGGCTGGGCTGGCTGGGCTGGCTGGCTGGGCTGGCTGGCAGGCTGGTTGGCTGGCTGGCTGGCTGGCTGATTGGCTGGCTGGCTGGCTGGCTGGGAGGCTGGCAGGCAGGCTGGCTGGCCGTTTGGCTGGCTGGCTGGGTGGTTGGCTGGTTGGCTGGTTGGCTGGCTGGCTGGTTGGCTGGATGGCTGGTTGGCAGCCAACCAGCCGCCAACCAGCCGCCAACCAGCCGAATGGCCCTGGTTGGTTCGTGGTTGGTTCTGGTTGGAAATGCGGCCAAAACCCGTGTAAGTGGTGCTCAACTTACACGGGTTTTGGCCGCATTCTGGTTGGGTCTCGGTTGGGTTTTGGTTGGGTTTGGGATGATGTTGCTTTTACACGTTGTAAAGCCTCCCCCTCGTTCCCATCGCCGCTGCGTCCGGGAAGACAGGGAGGAGGGTCTACCGACAACGAGGCGACACCACCCCACCTACGGCGCGACGGTGTTCGAATTTCACGCACTTGCCCCGCGCGGCCTCGGCTTGTCACCGCGAAGACCCCGCGGCGGCGCCAGGGGGCCGCCGCGCCGCGTCGGCGCCGAACGCCGCCCACGCAGCGTTCGCAGCAGCAACGACATGGGTTCCACGCGCTGGCCACGCGAGATTCCCAGTCACATGTGTTTCCACATGGAAAGAACCTGTGACTGTCGGTACTATTGTGGTGCAAGCGCTCCACGCATACAATGTTTGTGTAGCAGCCTTTACGCAAAGGATTCCTTGTGTAGCGACCTTACACAAGGATTTCAAGTGCGAGGGGATCTGCAGTGGCCTTCACACTTAGAGTCCGTGTGTAACAGCCTTTTGCAGAATAATTCATGCTGTGGCGGCCTTACAAGAAGGTTTCCATTATGGGGGGATCTGCAGCGACGGCATCTTGGGCCCAGGAAAACTAAAAAAGAAAACCATGCATAACTGAAACAAGTTTTTTGTTGAAAGTAATAAAAATCACAGGAAACAGTTAGGAAGACTTGTGACCATCGGTATTCTTATGGTGCAGACGTTCCACATGTTAAATCATTGTGCAGCAGCCTTTGAAACGGATTCCTTGTGTGGCGACCTTACGCAAGGATTTCAAGCGTGGGGATCTGCAGTGGCCTTCACATTTTTAATCCTTTTGCAAAATAATTCATGTTGTGGCAGCCTTGCAAAACAAAGGTTTCCATTGCGGGGGGATCTGCAGTGGCTGCGCCTTCAGCCCAGGAAAGCTAACGATGCACACCGGGAAAAATTGTTTGATCCGCGGGTCGAACGCGCACTAACACTTGGAAAACAGGAATTGCAGGAAAACAATGTGTCTACACCGGAACAATTGACACAATTAGAAGGACCCGTGATTAATGGCATTCTTATTATGCAGACGTTTCGCAGTAAAGTTTCTTTTGTAGCAGCCTTTACACAATGACTTTATTTGTGGCGACTTACACAAGGATTCCAAATGTGGGTGACCTGCAGTGGCCTCCACATTTAGAATCCTTTTGCCACAGCCTTTAAACCATAATTATTTTTGTGGCGGCCTTACAACATAATTTTCAGTGCGGGGGGATCTGCAGTGGCGGCACCTTGAGCACAGAAAAGGTATAGAGGAAAGCAGGGCAAACAACAGGAACAACATGACAAAACATGCGTTTCCACATGGGAAATTATAAAAAAATAGGAAGACCTGTGACTGTCGGTATTTGTATGGTGCAGACGCGCCACACTTTAAATCATTGTGTAGCAGCCTTTACAAACGGATTCCTTGTGTAGCGACCTTGCACAATGATTTCAAGTGTAGAGGATCTGCAGTGGCCTTCACACATATAATCCTTTTGTAACAGGCTTTTTGCCCCCCAAAAAAAGAATTGCGTGGCGGCCTTACGAAAAAGGGTTTCCATTGTGGGGGGATCTGCGGTGGCGGTACCTTGAACCCAGGAGCGCTAAAGAGGACAACCGGAAAACCATGAACAACTGACACAAGCTCTTGTTTTCTTCGGGGAAAAAAAGGAAACGGTTAGGAATACTTGTGATTGTCGGTACACTTATGGCGCAGGCGTTCCACAATTTAAATCAGTGTGCAGCAGCCTTTACAAACGCATTCCTTCTGTGGCGACCTTACACAAGGAATTCAAGTCTCGGGGACTTGCAGTGCCCTTCACAATTACAATCCTTGTGTAGAACCTTCACACAGGGAATCCTTATGTGGCGGCATTCAACAGGGTATCCATTGTGGGGGGATTTGCAGTGGCGGCGCCTTGAGCCCAGGAGAGCTACAAAGGAAAACAGGACAACCAGGAAAAACATCAACCACCATGTGTTTTCACAAAGAAAAATCGGGACAAAACAACGAAATTTGTGACTGTCGCTGATTTTCAAGTTTTTCTTGTTTTTCTTGTTTTTCCTTCTGAAAACACATGGCTTTCAATGGTTGTCCTGTTTTTCCTGTTTTCCTCCTCCCTCCCCTGAGCGCCCTGGGGTCTCCGAGCGGCCCGCGGCCTTTCCTCGCAGTAGAACGGCAACGGAGGAGGGGAAAACAGCAAATACCATACAAATCGTGTGCTTCCGTTGGGAAAAAAAAGAACAGGAAAAAAGCAGCGACATGTGTGGCTGTAAACAAGAACATGCTTTTCTTGTTTTCCTCCTCCCTCCCCCGAGCACCCTGAAGCGCCCGAGCGGGCTACGGATTCTCCGCCCAGAATTCGAGTGCCTCGGGCCCTAAGGCCTCAGGTGATTACCATTCGATTAGGACTGGGTGTTATGTCAAATTATATGACAAAAATCGGATCTCTGATCCAGATGATTCGTTCGTTGTTTGCGAGAGAAAAGGTCCTCACAGCTTTCTTTTCTCTTGGGGAGGCCGTCTTGGGGGCCTCTTGGGCGGTTTGGGCCCCTCTTCGACACCCCGTTTGGGTCCTTTTGGTCACCAGCCTATCCCTAAGATTGACACGCCGAAAGGCGATGGCAATCTTAGGGATGCGCCCTCAAAAACAGAGGGAATCCGTAAGATTGGCATCGTGATGGGGCGATGCCCAGCATAGGGATAGGGATATGTTTCGGGCTGGTAATTTTGGGCCGTCTCGGGTGCCTCTTGGGGCCTTCTCGGGCCGTCTTGTGGCCCCCTCTGCCGGCTACGCGCGTAGGGGTTAGGGGGAGGGGGGAAGGCTTCTTAGAAGCAGCGTTGCTTCGTAAAAGGCGCGGGCCTTCTCTGCAGATGTGAGGCCGGCGCCTTCTAAGAAGCAACCTCCTTCTGAGAAGCCTTCACCCCTCTCCCTTCCCTTCCGTGCGCGCCGCTAACTCTTGAGCCGCTATTGGGGCCTCTTGGGAGAGCTGCGCCAGCCGAACGATTCTGGCGACGGCGAGCGAGGGGGCGAAGTGAGAAGGAGAAGTTCTGTGTGTCTTCGGGGAAGATTGAGAAACTTTTCAGAAGGCCAGGGGACTTCCCAGCCTTCGGAGAAGGCCTGCCCCTCCTCAGTTCCCCCCCGGCTCGCCGCTGAATTTCGGCGACTGCGACGGCGGCGGCGCCGAGATAAGCCACCCGCGCCCAGGGGAGCCCCACGCGCACGCTGGGGGCGCCAAGTGGGCGGCGTCGCCGCTCACGGCGCCCGGCCGCGCGAACGGCGTGCCCCAGGCGCACCCTCTGGGACGGGCTCCTCCTCCTCCCTTCTTCTCCTCCTCTTTCCTCCTCCTCCTCCTCCTCCTCATCATCATCATCATCCTCTTTCCTCCTCCTTCTCCCTCCTCCTCCCTCCTCCCTCCTCCCTCCTCCTCCTCCTCCTCCTCCTCCTCCTCCCTCCTCCTCCTTCTTCGTCGTCCTCCTCCTCCTTCCGTAGCCATTTTGGTCCTAGAGATTCCAGAGCGTGCGCGCGGGCCCCGCCATGCAGTCGCACTCCGCGCCACGGTGCGGGAATCATGGCGGCGCCGCCGTGCTGCTGATCGCTTCCCTCCTCTCTTTCGTGCTGTTCCACATGCAAGTGGAGTCCATCCTCTTCGTGATGCCGCATTGTCGATCTTGGGTCTTTCACACGGCACGCCTCTCATGAGTACCCAACAACGCCGTTTCGAGCGGTTCCAGCACTACGTTACGGCACACTCTGGTCTTGGTCGCCGTTTCGTGCAGACCCTTGCGGAGGACTACTCGGACATCAAGCGCATGAGGACTACTCGGACATCAAGCGCATCGTCAAGGGCAAGGCCCTGCACGCTTCCCTGGACCGCAAGCTCCTCCAGCCGCACTCTACCGGCAAGCGTGCGGCACATGCTGCTTTCAAAGCCGGCCTCTGAACCACGACGAGCGGAAGCTGATGCGCCGCATGTTCCAGCAGGCGGACACCGCCGAGCACATCATCAACATGAATGTCGTCAGTCTCGCGGTTCCGGCATCGACTACGATTTCTCGGGCTGTTGGGTGCACCTCAGCTACATCGGCGACCCGCAACCAGTCATGGGCTTCTTTCCACGCGTATTCGCCTGCCAAGCTGAATGTGGACTCGATCGAGCCTGGTTCTCAGCTGCCGCCTGATGTTGAACTCGCTCGTGCGCCCGCTCTTCATGCTGAAGATGCACTTCGATTTTTGCAAGCTCTGGGCCAGAAGATCGACGCATTCGAGTACCTTTATCACGCATCTCAACAACCATTCTCGGTCTTCTTCGACACGACAGCCTCCTTGCGCTTGACGCCCCGCCTCGGGATCTGCCGCTTGATGTCCATGGGCATCGCGTAGTGGATTTCCCTCCGCAACTCGTCGAGCTCGGTCTGGAAGGAGTTGATCGTGGCATCGTAGTCGGTCGTGCCAGCGGCGCGCGCCTTGAGCACCGTGATCTCGTTGGCCAGCCAGTCGGCGCGCTTGCGCTCTGCGGTCCCGACGGTGGTGCCCGACTCGGCCGAGGAGCTGTCGACGTCCATCTCCCCCTCCCTGGCCCTGGCCTCGAGCTGCTCGATCTTGGCCTTGAGCAGGTTGATCTCCTCGGCCGAGCTCTACTTGGACTTGTCCATCTGCTGCTTCCACTTCAGGTTCGCTTGGTTCTCGGCCACACTCGGAGACCGCCGAGAGGGGCCTCCACTGCGCCGATGTCCGCCGACCGAGACGCCCTTGTGGAGCTTGCACTCCGTACGCGTGTCGGAGGTTCCTGGGTTCCACCAGCGCTCTCCCGTCCCCTCATTCTTGCAGTCCTTGCAGCAGAACCAGTCGGGCTTGTCGCGACTGGCGACGACCGTGCCCTGCTTGGGCTTGCCGCCGCTGCCCGCCGACCATGGGTACTGCGGGCTTGCAGCCATGCCGCTGAGATCGCGAGCGCTGCCGCAGTAATCAAACGATTCGGCGGAGGGCGCCCCCCAAGGAGCTCACAGAAACTTGGAAGCTGGCCGCGGGCTAGCGGTATCCTTTCGGCCTGGAGGCTTGCAGCCCCCCAGGCTGAACATCTTAAGCCAAAGTGGCTACGGAGGAGGAGAAGGAAGAGGGAGGAGGAGGAGGAGGAGGAGGAGGAGGAGGAGGAGGAGGAGGAGGAGGAGGAGGAGGGAGGAGGAAAGACGTTGATGATGCTGATGATAATGATGGTGGTGATGATGATTCTGGTGATGCTGATGCTGATGCTGATGATGCTGATTGTGATGGTGATGATGCTGCTGATGATGCTGATGATGCTGATGATGATGAGGATGAGGATGAGTAGGAGAGAGGATGCTGGTGATGCTGATGCTGATGCTGATGCTGATGATGATGATGATGCTAATGATGCTGATGATGCTGATGATGCTGATGATGATGAGGATGAGGAGGAGAGAGGAGGAGGAGGAAGGAGGAGGAGGAACGAGGAGGAACGAAGAGGAGGAGGAACAGGAGGATAATGAGGAGGTGGTGGAGGAGGATGCTGATGATGCTGATGATGATAATGTGGCAGCTGCTGCTGCTGATGAGGAGGATGAGGATGATGATGCTGATGATGATGCTGATGATGCTGACAAAGCTGATCATGCTGATGACGATGATTATGATGATGATGCTGGTGATGATGATGATGATGAGTATGGTGCTGATGGTGATGATGATGCTGAGGCTGAGGCTGATGATGCTGATGATGGAACTGATGCTGCTGATGACGATGGGGACGATGTCGATGATGATGATGATGATGTTGATGATGCTGGTGATGATGATGATGATGATGATGATGCTATTGATAACGTCGACGATGATGATGATGGTGGTGGTGATGATGATGCGGATGATGATGCTGATGATGGTGATGATGATACTGATGGTGATGATGGTGATGCTGATGATGCTGACGATGGTGATGATGATGATGATGCTGATGACGATGATGATGATGATGATGATGATGATGATGATGCTGCGGATGATGATGAGTGTTCGTATTATGATGATGATGATGGCGATGCGGATGCAGATGATGCTGAGGATGCGACGACTGAGGAGGATGAGGAGGATTATGATGATGATGATGCTGATGCTGATGCTGATGCTGATGCTGCTGCTGCTGATGATGATGCTGATGATGATGATGATGGTGATGCTGATGATGATGATGATGGTGATGATGATGATCATGCTGATGACGATGATGATGATGATGCTGATGCTGATGCTGATGATGATGATGATGATGATGATGATGATGAGTATGGTGCTGATGGTGATGATGACGCTGAGTCTGAGGCTGATGATGCTGATGATGGAACTGATGCTGCTCATGACGATGGGGACGATGTCGATGATGTTGATGATGCTGATGATGATGTTGATGATGTTGGTGATGATGATGATGATGATGCTGATGCTGATGATGATGATGCTGATGATGTTGATGACGACGACGATGATGATGATGATGATGATGATGATGATGATGATGATGATGATGATGATGATGGTGGTGGTGATGATGATGCGGATGATGATGCTGATGATGGTGATGATGATACTGATGGTGATGATGGTGATGCTGATGATGCTGATGATGGTGATGATGATGATGCTGATGACGATGATGATGACGATGATGCTGCGGATGATGATGAGTGGTAGTATTATGATGATGATGGCGATGCGGATGCAGATGATGCCGAGGATGCGACGACTGAGGAGGATGGGGTGGATTATGATGATGATGTTGATGCTGCTGCTGCTGCTGATGATGATGATGATGATGATGCTGATGCTGATGCTGATGCTGATGCTGATGATGATGGTGATGATGATGATGATGATGATGATGATGATGCTGCTGCTGCTGATGATGATG
Source organism: Prorocentrum cordatum (assembly GCA_963575745.1). NCBI lineage: Eukaryota > Dinophyceae > Prorocentrales > Prorocentraceae > Prorocentrum > Prorocentrum cordatum. The sequence continues at coordinate 130,534 of CAUYUJ010019071.1, forward strand.
ATGATGATGATGATGATGATGGTGATGCTGATGATGCTGATGATTATGATGCTGATGATGAGGCGGAGGAGGATGCGGAGGAGGAGGAGGAGGAGGTGGAGGAGGAGGACGAG